>JAJONR010031799.1:0-89302 GCA_029582245.1 Solanum etuberosum
TTGATTAAAGCGGATTTATCACCGTCTTGTGTTATGATCTTTCTTGCGATGATCTTCACAGAATTGTCATCAATGACATTCTTCCTTGGAGCATTAGAATACTCGATAATTTTTTCTTGGATAGAATCAAGGAGTTCTTGGCCATAGATGGCTTTAGTCGAAGGGTCGATTTTCATCAGTTTTTCCCAAAAATTATTATAGAAGGTTCGGTATAAACAAGGAATATTATCACTAGTATACCCGAATTCAGGGGTCCATTTATGGATCCAAGGAATGGAGAATTCCAGAAAGAAATAGATTTGATCTATTCTGTCTAAATAGCAGACATGATCCTCATGGTAGGAGTCGTTGAGGTGTGGAGAGACCTTTGTCCATTTTTTATATAAATTTAAGAATGGACTAGGTAAAATCTTTGTAGAAGGCCCGTGGTATGACCACCAATTTAAAAACCAATTAGAAATCGGTTTAGCAAATATTTTAGCACATACTTTTATGAACCAAGTATGTTTGTGGCGTTCATTATTATAATAAAGAACTTTACTGAAAGCTTGGATATAATCCCAGTAAGTAACACTCATACGTGTTCCATTAAGGCTTATCTGCCTTTCTTTCATAGTGGAGAATCCCCAGTCTTCAACAGATATAATCTGTTTTATGATGATTTTTGAGAAATTATAAATTCTCTCATCCGTGCTGTGTCCTGAGAAGTGGTTGATCTCCGCACTTCCAGTTGATATAAGAACAGTCTCGTAATATGAACGAGTTTTATAAGCTTCACCTGGGTAATATAAACCGTTAATTAAATACCTTTGGAGAATTTTCCAAGGTCTTTCTTTCCTCTGAATATCAGAGTTTTCAACAAGAAATATAATCTCTTGCTTTTCTGTTTTCTCATAGTTTTTGATATCATCATTATCTGTATCTTTAGTAATCGAAGCAAAAGTATCCTTTTGCTTTTGCGAAGCCAAGAATGCCTGTAGTTGTCCATATAATGGACTACTTTCTGGAATATCTTCCAGTTGGATCGAAGATGATGATGATTCACCAATTTTTGAGTTTATCAAACTCTTCTTTCCATGTTGTACTAGAGTCTTTGAAGTGGAGCTGGAGGAAGAGTATGATCTTCCTGGGGATGATATTCCCCTTCCACGTCCTCGGACCGTCGCCCAAGGCGGATCCATCCTGCATACATAACAGAATTTCATGTTAATCTAGAAATAGCCGAGCATATCTTCTCGAACACCTTCCTGTAATAAATACTCAATATCATTATGAGATAATTCTTCGTATGAAGAAAAATCATATTTTGACGAATCATCTCCTTGGATAATATCAAGAGTGATTTTATCAAGTATTAATCTTTTTAGATCCTGACATAACGGGATCACCTGAAGAATTGCGATAAAAGTTTCGTCGCTAAAGATAAAAGAGTATTCAGTCATTAAGAAATTCTCGGGATAAGAAATCAGGAAGAGAATTATCAATCCCCCTTTTATAATGAATTTCGAAATCAAAGGGAGCTAGCTGAGCTTGCCACCTTGCAAATATGAGTTTAGAAGCATCATGCTTGAAATCTTTATCAAACATAAATTTGACTGCTTGAGCATCAGTTTTTATTAAAAACTTCTGGTTATAAAGATCATCCTGAAATTTCAAGACACATTTGACAATGGTAAGCATTTCGTGTGCTACCGTGGCATACTTCTTCTGAGCATCAGTCCATTTACCTGAATGGAATCTAATAACATACTCATTTTTGTCATGAGGATTAATCTGTTTAAGAATTCCTCCATAACCAATATTGGAAGCATCAGTTTCAATAATTTTCTGCCAATTTGGATTGGCTAGAGTTAGGCAGGGTAAAGATTTTACCCTCTGCTTGATCATTTTAACAATATCAGAATGACTATTAGTCCAAGGATCTTTGTAATCCTTTTTTAGCCTGTCGTATAAAGGGGCTAAATCACGAGAAAGATTTTTATAAAACGGGGAAATATAATTCAAGTTTCCCAAGAACCTTTGCAGCTGAGTCCTGTCTGTAATAACATCAGGGAATTTTGATGCAAATTCTATGGATCTTTGAATGGGGGTTATCTTCCCCTGCCGGATATCATGACCTAAGAATCTTATTCCTGTCTGAAAGAGATTCATTTTTGGCTTAGAAATAACCAAACCATTTTGTATAACAATTTTCTTAAAGATGTCAATATGCTTGAAATGTAATTCAAGCGTTTTTGAATAAATTAGAATATCATCTATATAAACAATAATGAATTCTAGATAAGGATTGAAAATATCATTCATAATTTTCTGGAATTCAGAAGGAGCGTTTTTTAAACCGAAAGGCATAACGTTTCATTCATACTGTCCAAATGGGACATTGAAAGCAGTTTTATAAGTATGTTCTTTAAAAATCTGAATCTGCCAATAACCTGATTTTAAATCAAATTTAGAAAATATATTGGCATCATATAATCTTGATAAAAGATCTCTTTTATTTGGAATAGGATATCTAATCCATTTTAAATATTTATTCAGAGGTTTGTAATTTATTACCAACCTGGGAACTCCTCGTTCCTTCTCTGCAGAGTTATTAACGTAAAAGGTTGTGCAAGACCAAAATGACTTGGAAGGTTTTATCAAACCTTTTGTAACAACTGATCGATCTCTTGCTTGCAGAATTCAACTAATTCCGCGTTCATCTGACAAGGTCGAGACTTGGTAGGAATATCTTCCTCAGAGAAACTTTCTTCATATGGAAGAGTAACAATATGCTTTTTTCTATCCCAGAAAGCACTAGGATGGTCAGCGCAAATATCAATAGCTATCTGTTCAGAAATTAATTTAATTTTTTCCTGTATTTTAGCAGATTTCATTGTATCAAATATATTCATGCTAAATATCTCATACTGCAGAGAATTCATATGATTTTGCTTCATTTTAATTAAAGCATTTATATCACGAGTGATTGGTTCCGTAATGAAGGAATAAGATATCTCTTTATTCTTGTAAGTAGCAGTAAAACCCTTTGAATCTAAATGAGAAAAGGGGTAAATTGCATTTATAAACGGAGTTCCTAATATGATAGGAGGATGAAGCTGATTTTTCACTGAAAAGAAGAAGTGAGGAATGCAAACCTTATTCTGGCAGATATGCGCATTGGACAATTTATACTTTATATCTAAAGCATGCCCAGAAGCAGATTTTACCACATGAGTGGTTTTCTGGAAGTACTTGGTTGGCACCAGACCTTCTTGTATACAACTAATATCTGCACCACTATCTATCATTGCAATGCTTGATATAGAGAACTGATTATCAATCAAAATGGTGCAATTAACAAACCATTTATGAGCAGTGACAATCTGCATCATACCTAGAACTGAATCAGATTTGTAGCTGGTATCTTCTTCGAGGTCTTGGTCTTCTTTGAAAATTTATTTTCCTTTGACCGAAGGAGTATTATCCTCTAATTGGGTGATTCTGTGATCACAAATCATCTGATTTTGTTTGAGAGATTTAATCTCATTTTTCAAATTCTTAACTTCGATTTTTAAATCATCTAGAGAAGTATCTCTAGCAGGAAAGTTTTTATAAAGTCTTTTATTAACTTCAGTTAAAGAATAGAGAGCTGTATATTCAAAATCATTTTGAAGTTTAACAGTTTTTTCTTTAACAATTTCTGGTTTTGAACAAGTAGCAAGATTTAAAATTCTTTCCCTGAGCTTCTCATCAGAAACTTCTTTTAAAAGTTCTATTACGTTATCAGACGTAATAGTTTTCATATTTAAATCTTCAAATTGCGATTGTAATTTATAAAATTCATCATTTTCGCAATTACAAGTATCACCTTTGCAAGTAGAACAGGATGGTTCAATGGCTCCATCACTATCGAAATCGATTAATTCAACTTCATCATTTGAATCGGCATCTTCATCGTAATCAGATTCAGAACCTGAAGTGTATAACAAAGTGAAAATCTTTTCATGTAAATCGTTTTCTAGCTGTAGAGACTTCAGCTTTTGGAGTTTGCAATTTGGTGCAATATGCCCATATTGACCGCACTTATAACATTTGATATCAGCGAGATCTCGCTTAGATCTATTCTTGGTAAAGCGGGTTGATTTACGAAAAACTCTTTTAGCTTCTCGTTCTTCAGGCTTATACCTTCTTCCTCTTCTTTTCCTATAAGGTTTATCATCTGACCGTCTATGAGGTTTAGACCTTCTATCAGAAGTCGATGGTCCAGGTACTCCAAATTGGGTACAAAAATCTCCTAGTTGGGAGCTTTCTTTATGCTTATCTATTTTAAGCTGCCTGGCTAATTTAAGCTCATTGCATAAATTTAAGCCTTCTTGGGTACAAACTCCTATAAGTTTTCCATAGGTAAAATTACCATAAGGAATATCCCCATTAGGACCTTTAAGGATTTTCCTAATTCTTTCTGCAAATAACGGAGGGAGGCCGTCTATAAACTTGGCTTTCCAATGTTCTAATCTATTTTCGGGTAGTTCCATAACCCGGCTCATAAAGGTATCTTTATACCATCTGAATTCTCCTAAAGTCCTACATCGGAGACTATTGAGGAGAGTACGAACAGTATCATGATTCCCTGTGAATCTTCCATTGAAATGTTCTAAAATAGTGACTATCAGGGTGTAGACACCATCTTCCCTACCAATAGTGAGGGCCATTCCGAGGTTATCAATACCTGCATCGTTAGAAATGGAGTTTATAACTGCTGCCTTCTGATCTAGGGTCATAAAATTATCCCACCAACCACGAAGTTGGCCAGTGAAACCTGCAATTATCATTTTGCAAATAACCCTATCAGAGTTTTTCTGGATTCTGCAGATGGTTGCTTACATCAGCATCCTATGAACAAGAATGGTTAGTTGTCTGTCAGTCAGACCATCTAAATTCCATTCATAGATTTCGGAACCGTTGTAAGACGTATTAGTCTGATTCCAATCTCGTTCCTCTATTAACACATCTTGAGGAGTGGGTCGTGGATAATAGAATGTTTCCATGCGTGGCTTATCAGCATACCTGAATTTCTTAGGTTTATCCAATTTATGAATTTCTGAAATATCAGGAGTTTCAATATTATAATCAATTTCATTTTTTGAAAGATTAATTGGTTTAGCATTAAAACCTGAGAGCTTCCTATCAAGAAGTTCAGCTAAGTCATTTAAAGAAGACTTAATTTTAAAATCAGGAATTTCTGGGGGTCTTTGAATATAAGTAGGAGTAGTCAGATCTCCTTTTCCAGAACTGGAAGTTGTAGCACTATCATTCCTGCTCATCTGTTTTATCAAAACGGTTAATTCATCAAGTTTTTTATCAAGGGTACAGATATGTTCACCCAAAACTTTAACATACAAGCTTTGATAATTATTTTGAGAAATCAAATTATTAATTTCAACAATACTAACTAAGATGATTTATAATCACACAAATATTAAAAAATTCTTAAATTTTATATCACATCATTTGAGACTAAAGGAGTATATCATTTAATAGACACTTTCAAGCTGTGGCTGATATTTTTCCTTTTCTGATAGATTGGTTGAAACGTGCCTCAATGCTATTGCTTACCTTAACCTTGCAACAGTTTAATTTATAGCAATGATTAAGTTTCCCCATCAAAATGATGAGCGGAAGGCTTAGTTGTAATTATTTAAAATTTATTAAATATAAATTTATAAAATGATTTGAATTATATTAAATTTATGAATATATTAATCCATATAAATTATGCATTAGTATAATAGAGTTAATTATTTAAGTACAATAAATATGAATTTAATTAAAGTCTAAATTAATTGATTTGGGCTACAATAGATGAGTCCAGTTTGCTAAACCCAATTTTATCTCATCCTAGAAGCCTATTTTGGTGTCACGTGGCAAATGACGATGCATGTCAAGTCAAATAAGAAGCTAATAGGATCATGACATGTGTCAGAAATGACAAGCCCGCGCCATAAAGCCCATATGTCATGTCACTTAAATCTGATTGGGTGAAGGTAATCATGTTCCAATCAAAATTTCTCTATTCTAAAACTATAAATAAGGGTCCTCATAATTCCGAAAAGGGACCAAGAATTCAAGCTAGAGAAAGCTCGTGGGACAAACGCCACAGATTTCTCTATAAGCTACAAGTTTAAGAATTCAAGAATTCAAGTTTAAGAACGATCAAGATCAAGACCATCGGATTCAAGAACAAGCAGCTCGAAGCCCTTGAATTCAAAGAAAAGTCAAGATCAAGATAAAGTTCAAGTTCATCGAAGACTCAAGAACAAGCTTTAAAGCCCTTGAATCCAAGATCAAGTTCAAGACAAATTCAAGATCAAGCTCAAGAGCCCTTGAATTTACATCTGAAAAGCCAAATTCAGAGGAATCATATATATTGTAACATTCGCACTTTGAAATCAATAAATACGATTGTTGCGATACTTTTTCGTTTTGATTTATATTTTTTCGACACGAATTTTATTGTCTAAGAATTCTGACACGCCCAGTGGGACAATCTCTACCTCTCATCTCAACTTTTCAAGCATCAAAGAATATCAAAAATGGCTTCCACTATAGAAAAACAACTAGCAAGCTTGACAAAAGCAATTGAAGGCTTGACAAAGTGTGCACACGAACAAGATGCTAGACTTTCCAAACTGATAAATAAGATGGATAACATGATTGAGTGAAAATCAAGTCAAGTACCTATAAAGCTTCCTAGAATTCCACACAAAGTGGAGTCTTGCATAAAGAAATCAAAGATCAAAGAGATTCATCTCTCTTCTGAAGGTTTGATTCCTATTGATCAATTAAAGGACTTTATCGTAGGGGCCATCGAAAACAAATCTTCGTCCAAATATTCTCACATATGCAAAGCCATATACATAAAGGGTTGATAACTTGGAAATGCCTAAGGTCTATCAACTTCCTAAGCTCCACCAATTTGATGGCAAAGGAAATCTCAAACAACATATAACTCAATTTATCGAGACTTGCAATGATGCTGGGATGCATGGTGATTATCCAGTCAAACAGTTCGTTCTATCTCTCAAAGAAAGTGCCTTTAATTGGTACACTGATCTCGAACCTGGTTCTATAGATTGTTGGGAGCAGTTAGAGCAAGAGTTCCTCAATTATTTCTATAACACAACACGTGTCATTAGCATGATTGAACTTACAAAGGCTCGTCAACGTGAAGATGAGCTAGTTGTTGACTTTATAAATCGCTGGAGAAGTTTGAGCCTCAACTGCAAAGATCGCCTTAGTGAAACTTGTAGCATTGAAATGTGCATTCAAGGCATGAATTGGGGTTTTCAGTATATCTTGCAAGGATAAAACCCAATACATTCGAAGAGTTAGCAACTCGTGCACATGACATGAAATTAAGCATGACTATAAGAGGAGATCAAAGATCTTCTATTTGTGGGCCTTACAAAGATGAAAATCTAGAAAAACTCGAAAGTGGGGGCAAGTCTGTATCCGAAGATGACTTTGAAGAGTCTTTATATATCTCGGTGCTCCTTAACGCATGAGCTTAAACTACAAGTTACAACGCTCATTAACACATGAACTTAAAATACAAGTTACAATGCTACTCATCGCATGAGTCTAACCTGCAAGTTATAGTGCTCGTAGATGCACGAGCCTAAACAGTATATCACAAAGCTCTTCAAATTTGAGCTAAATCTCCAAGTTTGAAAGATCTTCAAATTTAAGCTAAATCTCTAAATTTGAAAGCTCTTCAAATTTGAGCTAAATCTTTAAGTTGGAAAGCTCTTCAAATTTGAGTTAGGCCTTCGTATCATTAAGAACTTTAAATTCAAGATAAATATTCAAGCTGAAATTCTCCTACATGCACGAGCATAAATTGTAAATCACAAGACTTCAAATTCTAGCTAAATCTCTAAGTTGGAAAGCTCTTCAAAATTTGAGCTAAACCTTCATATCAAGAAGCTCTTTAAAGTCAAGATAAACCTTCAAGTTGAAATGCTCCTTGAAACGCGAGTTTAAACTGTATGTCACAAAACTCTTCACATTTGAGTTAAATCTTCAAGTTGAAATAATCCTTGAAACACGAGCTTAAACTGTATGTCACAAAGCTCTTTCAATTTGAGCTAAATCTTCAATTGAAATGCTCCTTGAAATACGAGTTTAAACTATATATCACAAAGCTTTTCAAATTTGAGTTAAATCTTCAAATTAAAATTCCCCTCGAAACACGAACTTAAATTGTATGTCACAAAGCTCTTCATGTTTGAGTTAAATCTTCAAGTTGAAATGCTCCTTGAAACACGAACCTAAACTGTATATCATAAAGATCTTTAAATTTAAGTAAATCTTCAAGTGAAATGCTCCTTAATGTACGAGTCTAAGCTGCATGTCACTCTTGGCCTGCTAGAGTACAAAATATGTACGACATCATAACCAACAGAAAAAACACTCTCCCAGTACTAAATTGTGACTTGATCCTCTTCATTGAGGTACGTAGGCGCTTAGAACGATATTCTATGATAGGTTGCATGAGTGTCAAAAAAATCACATATTCCCACTTGATCCATCACATGAAAGTTAAGGCTATAAGTACTTTATTTTATTTTATCAAACTTCAGACTTGCACGAAGTATTAATAGGTCAATAGGAGGCAAACCCTTATAATTTATGAGCTTCTTGCAAGTTGAAGTCTTTAAATTCTTCAAGTTTGCAAGTTGAAGTCTTCAAATTCTTCAAGTTTACAAGTTGAAGTCTTTAAATCCTCCAACTATGCAAGTTGAAGTCTTCAAATCCTCTAAGTATGCAAGTTGAAGTCTTTAAATCCTCCAAGTATGCAAGTTGAAGTTTTCAAATTCTTCAAGAATGCAAATTGAAGTCTTCAAATCCTTCAAGTATGCAAGTTGAAGTCTTCAAATTCTTCAAGTATGCAAGTAGAAGTCTTCAAATCCCACAAGTATGCAAGTAGAAGTCTTCAAATCCTACAAGTATGCAAGTCGAAGTATTCAAATCCTCCGAGTATACAAGTTGAAATCTTCAAATCCTCCAAGTCTACAAGTTGAAGTCGTCAAATTTGTCAAGTCTGCAAGTTAAAGTATTCAAATATTCCAAGTATGAAAGTTAAAGTCTTCTAATTCTTTAAGTATGAAAGTTGAAGTCTTCAAATCCTCCAAGTATGCAAGTTGAAGTCTTCAAATTCTTCAAGTATGCAAGTATAAGTCTTCAAATCCTCAAAATTTGCAAGTCGAAGTTTTAAATCCTCTAAGTCTACAAGTTGAAGTCTTCAAATCCTCCAAGTCTGCAAGTTGAAGTCTTCAAATTTGTCAAGCCTTCAAGTTAAAGTCTCTGAATCCTCCAAATATGCAAGTTGTTAAATTTTCCATGTCTTAAGCTGAACAAAATTGTCTATTTTCACCTTAAGTTGGCCTTTTCACGGATTTATCCTTGAATGGATCTTTAAATTCCCATGCCTTAAGGTGGTGGACGAGATTTGTCCCTTTGCACCTTAAGTTGACCCTTTCACAAATTTATCCTTAAATAGATATTTAACTTCTCATGCCTTAAGGTGGACGAGATTTGTCCCTTTGCACCTTAAACTGACATTTTCACAGATTTATCCTTGAATGGATCTTTAAATTCTCATGCCTTAAGGTGGACGAGATTTGTCCCTTTGCACCTTAAGCTGGCATTTTCACGGATTTATCCTTAAATGGATCTTTATATTCTCATGCCTTAAGGTGTACGAAATTTGTCTCTTTGCACCTTAAGCTAGCCTTTTCACGGATTTATCCTTAAATGGATCTTTAAATTTCCATGTCTTAAGGTGGACAAGATTTGTCCCTTTGCACCTTAAGATGACCTTTTCATGGATTTATCCTTAAATAGATCTTTAAAACTCTCATGCCTTAAGGTGGACGAGATTTGTCCCTTTGCAAACGTAAGCTGGCCTTTTCACGGATTTATCCTTAAAATGATCTTTAAATTTTCATGCCTTAAGGTGGAAAAGATTTGTCCCTTTGCATCTTAAGCTGGCCTTTCCACAAATTTATCATTAAAAGAATCTTAAATTTTCATGCCTTAAGGTGGATAAAAATTGGCTTTCACACGTTATGCTCAAGTATTAGAGATCTTGTAAAGCCTCAAGTTAGTGATCTTAAGGCGGAGACGTTAAACACATCCTTTCACACCTCCAAACCAAATTCTTGTGTTGTGATAAAACTCTCCATTGTGTAGCCTTTACAAAATACAAATATTATTGCTTATGTTGGTCTCTGAAAAGATAGACACAAAAAAAAAGAACAAAATAATAATATAAAAAAATACAAACATATATATATATATATATATCTTAATGCCTTCACAGTTAAGCTTCAAAAGAACTAAAAAAAAGAGAGGAGAAGCTCCAAGTTAATTTTGATAATGAAATAAAATAGAAAACAAGCATCTATTTGTAGATGCTAAAATAATAGCAGTGAGCAATCCTTATTCTACTACGAGTACCATTTATTTTTAGGCTATGATTAATAAAGATACGAAACTCACAAATTGGATAGGAAATAACAACTGCCGGATCGGTTTGTTTTTTTCATGGTTACGTAATAAACATCAAACTTCTTTATTTTCCTTATTCTATATGGTTAAGGTTAATGTGGGAAAAGGCCATGTGATTACATGGATGGGATAAAGTGAAGCATCACTTTCTACTCCAACCATTTTGGAGTATTATATGTGTCAAATATATTCATGGTGCATGTTAAGACACATGATATACAATATCATATAATTAATGCTTTAAGTCTAATCTTGAAATTTTATCTCAGGTTTATTTTGAAGTATTAGCTAATTTTGAAATTATTTTATTCTATCATTTATATTAAGATGATAACATAACTATTTGTAACGACCTGCTCACGTCGTTATGGAAAAGCTAATGGGGAAAGAAATTGGGCCAGAAAACTTTTGAGTAGTGACTTGGAAATTTCTAGCATAGGTCAGACTTTGACGAAATCGGAGTCAGGTGAGGTCTAGGGAAATCTGGTAGTAAACGGGGGGTTTAATTATGACTTTGACCACATGAGTGGATAGCCAAGACGTTAAGGAGCCTGCACGGCTTTACAGAATCGAATTCGGGCCAGTAGAACTCCCGAAACTAATCTTAGCGTGAACGGGTAGTTGTTGAATGTCAAGGGTTGAAGGTGTGTTGTGAAATGGGAGTTTGGAACTCAAATTCCAACTTTCTGTCTCTGTGCAAGCCGTCAGGTCGGGGTTAATTCCGCCAGGGCGGGACCAGTGTGGTGGGTTGAGTCCCGCTGTGGCCGGACAATCGCGACTTAAATCGGGTAAAAACCTCAAAAACGTTATTTTATGTAAACCTTCGTTCTTGAGAGCTAAGAGAAGACCCAGGGCAAGTTCTTGAAAGTTTTCCACAACTTCTAGCGCTAAAGGTAAGACTATTACTCCCCTAATCCATCTTTCAATCCGTAGAACTTAGATTCTTGGGTAATTATCGTTGGGGGAGGGTTTTGACCTGAAGTTAATGGTGGGAAAAACTCTAATTGAACATTAGGATCTTGGGTTTGGCCATGGATAGATAGATTGATTATTATCCGGGTAAATTAGGCCTTATTTATTGATCCTTACGTTAATTGATTATTTTTAGACCAAGAACAAGTTGAACGAATCGGGAAAGGGAAGGCTCAAGTGTCTTAGGAGGATTCAAGCTTGGTTTCGAGGTAGGTGATGGTTTGATTTCCTGTTTGTGTGATATATGCCGGTTAATTGATTCATTGTATGCATGGTGGTATATCAATAGGGAAATATGAACCGAATCTAATGAAATGTTTATGTATGAACAATTACATGCTATGGTCCTTATATTTGATTGTATGACTTTGAGTAATGTTCATTATGGGTGTGATTGTGATTATGGTTGTGCTGACTGGATCGGGTGTCACGTTCCGACACACATATTGGATCGGGTGTCACGTTCCGACACATATATTGGATCAGGTGTCACGTTCCGACATATATATTGGATCGAGTGTCACGTTCCTACACATATATTGGATCGGGTGTCACATTCCGACACACTAATAGTTTGAGCGTGGGTTTCATGAGAGGACCACTGTGATTATTGCATTCATGTCTAATTTTCGTTGTTATTGGGAAACTGTAAGTTGATCCTGAAATGATAATTGATCGATGTATTTTGTATATGTGTATTTACTGTGTTGTAATTGCTTGCCTATGTTTCTCTTACTGGAGTAGCCGCGTGATCCTACCAGTACACTGTGGTTGTGTACTGATAATGCACTTGCTCGTTCTTTGTTGAGTACAGGGCATCTTCAGGCGGCTACTGATAGACCTCAGCTAGGAGATCACTGATCGAGACCGGATTTAAGGGTGAGCCAGTTCTTCTAGGCTGTCATGGGTCCTCTATTGTTTAGTAAATTATTTTCGAACTCAGACTGTCTAGTTAGATTTATCGTATGTTTAGTTTTGGGGTTGTACCCCTTCTCTCTTAGACTTGTTGATTAGTAGAGTTTTGGTACAATGACTTTTAGGTTCTAGGGGTTGAACTTCCGCAATAGATGTAGTCGTTTTATTAAACTTTTGGAGTTTATGGGAACTCCATATCTTATTTAGTCATTTATACCTGCTTATGTATCTTTAAATGCTCAGTTCTTTTGTTAAATGCTCAGTCATTTATACGAGTCTAGTATAGTCTGGCGGAACGGTACGGAGACGTCTGTACTTTTCTTCGAGAGGCTACAGGACTTTAGGAAATCTCTCTGTCTTCTTCTCCTTTCGTGCTATGACTTGATTCCAATTGGTATCTGGTGATCCAAATTGGTATCTAATCTCTTTCACTCCTCGGTCCGCAGATGGTTAACACGTGATACAACGGCGTCAGGCTCGTAGCTCCCATCAATGAGCAAGTAGAGGAAGAGGAAGGGGCAGAGACCAAGGAAGGGTAGAACCCGCCAGGGGTGGAGCCCAGTTGAGAATGTTCCCAGGGAAGAGGCCCCTCCTGCACCCAAGAAGAGGTAGAAGAGAATGTGGAGATCGAAGACGAGGAGGATGTTGGACCAGAGGAGGATGCACAGGCTGAGACTATAAGTCTTCCTCCCTTAGACCAGTGTTAGCTCAGCAGATCATGACTTTTATGAAGGGGTTGGTCGGCCCTGGAGTCCTTCCTACAATGCAAGCGGTTCAACCTCCAGTCAACCACCCCATTGTTGCTACTGTTCCCAAGGTGGGTGGAGCATTAGGCACTGATGCCTTTTTCCATCCCCTATTGGGTCCTGTGATGACTGGTACTAAGCATGAGATGCTGACTAAGTTTTTGAAGCTGAAGCCGCCGGTGTTCCATGGTTCTGAGAGTGATGATGCCTATGAGTTCATTCTGGATTGCTATGAGAGGTTTCACAAGTTAGGCATTGTACACGAGCATGGGGTAGAGTTCGTGACTTTCCAGCTTCAAGGTGAGGCTAAGCAGTGGTGGAGGGGCTATGTGGAATGCAGATCGCCAGTCTTGCCCCCACTCACTTAGACGTAGTTCCATGCTTCGTTTCTTGAGAAGTATATGCCCCGAACTTTGAGGGATCGCAAGAAGGATGATTTCATGGCCTTGGAGCAGGGTGGTATGACTGTAGCTGCTTATGAGGCTAAGTTTCATGCCTTGTCTAGATATGCTACACAGTTGGTGACTAGAGAGGATGGGAGGATTCGTCTATTCGTCAAGGGATTGAATTCGGAGTTACATGTATTGTCTGTTCACATGACCTCTGCTGGATTTTTTTTTAATGAGGTGACAGACTTTCTGAAAAAAGTGGAAGGAGTTCAACGTGATGGGCAAGCCAAGGCTTTGGCTAAGAAGCCTAAGAGCACAGGTAACTTTTAGGGTTCCTACTCCAGAGGTTCAGGTAGGCCGACACTTGCAGCCTGGCTAATTCAGTCAGCCTTGTCCGCTTCTACATGTGGTTACTCACGAACTCTACAGCAGAATTTTATTCAGGATAGTCAGGGAGCCGCGCCTTCGGCTAGCAACAGGCCGTCTTTTGACCGTCGTTGCTATAATTATGGAGAACTTGAGCATATGAGGAGAGATTGTCCCCATCCGCGCATGTTTGACCCCGCGCAGCAGCAGACTAGAGCAGTGGTACCCACAGACAATAGTAATAATGGCAGAGGACGTCCACAAGGTGGGCAATGAGGGAATCAGCGAGGCCGTGGGGGCCGGAGAAATGGTAATGCAGGTAGAGGAGCAGTGCAGCCAGGCAAGAAGGTTGTCCATCAAGATAACAGGGCTCAGTTTTATGCCTTTTCGGGCAAGATCGAGGCGGAGATGTCTGATGCAGTGATCACATGTACTATTCTTATTTATGACCGGATGACTAATGTGTTTTTTGATCAGGGTTCTACTTTTTCATATATGTCGGTTCAGTTTTCCTTGGTATTTGATGCGGTTTGTGATGTACTTGATGCCCCCATCCATGTTTCTACCCCAGTTGGAGAGTCCGTCATAGTCACCTATGTTTATCGTGTTTGTCCTGTTATGTTTATGGGTTTTCAGACTTGGGCTAATTTAGTTATTTTGGATATGACTAATTTTGATATAATCTTAGGCATGACTTGGTTGTCCCCCTATTATGTTGTGTTTAATTTTACTACTAAGTCTGTAACTCTAGAGATTCTAGGAAGGGAAAAGTTAGAGTGGGAAGGGGTGTACAAGCCTAAGCCAGCTAAGGTCATATCTTCCATTCGGGCTAGAAAACTGGTGGGGCAGGGATGTTTGGCGTTTTTGGCTCATATTCAGGATGTTGATGTTGAGTCTCATTCTATTGAGTATATTCCTGTAGTGTCTGAATTCAAGGAAGTGTTTCCTACCGATTTGCCTGGTATGCCTCCGGATAGAGATATAGATTTCTGCATTGACTTGGAACCTGGTACTCGCCCCATCTCCATTCCTCCTTATCGAATGGCCCCGGTAGAATTGAGAGAGCTTAAATCTCAAATCCAGGATCTTCTGGATAAAGGTTTCATCCGTCCTAGTGCTTCTCCGTGGGGTGCTCCTGTCTTGTTTGTTAAGAAAAAAGATGGTAGTATGAGGATGTGCATAGACTATCGACAGTTGAATAGAGTCACCATTCGAAATAAGTATCAGTTGCCTCGAATAGATGATCTTTTTGACCAGTTGCAAGGTGGATCAGTTTTCTCTAAAATTGATCTAAGGTCTGGTTACCATCAGTTAAATATTAGGCCTGCACATGTACCAAAATTGGCATTCGGAACCCACTATGGGAACTATGAGTTTTTAGTGATGTCGTTTGTGTTGACCAATGTGCCTGCAACTTTCACGAGTTTGATGACTGGTGTGTTCAAACCATTTTTGGATTCTTTCGTTATGGTCTTTATTGACGACATTTTGGTTTATTCGAAGAGTAAGGAAGAGCATGCCAACCATCTTCGGATTGTTTTAGGTGTACTTGGAAAACAGAAGTTGTATGCCAAATTTTCCAAATGTGAGTTCTAGTTGACTTCAGTTGTCTTTTTGGGCATGTGGTTTCAAGAAAAGGGGTAATGGTAGATCCCCAAAAGATTGAACTAGTCAAGAATTGGGTCCGACCTAGTTCTGTGATTGAAATTAGGTGTTTTGTGAGGCTCGCCAGCTACTATCGTCGGTTTGTGAAGAATTTTTCTTCTATCGCCATGCATCTGACAAGGCTGACCAAAAAGGAGGTGCCTTTCGAATGGACTGAAAAATGTGAAGAGAGTTTTCAAAAGCTCAAGACTCTTCTGACCACAGCACCTATTCTAGCACTACTGGTGGAAGGTAAAGATTTCATTATTTATTGTAATGCTTCACATTCGGGTTTGGGTGTTATGTTGATGCAGGATAAAAATGTCATAGCTTATGCATCGCGGCAGCTAAAGGTGCATGAGAGAAACTACCCGACACATGATTTGGAGTTGGCAGCGGTAGTGTTTGCCCTAAAGATCTGGTGGCATTACCTTTATGGTGTCAAGTGTGAGGTGTTTACTGACCACCGTAGTCTACAACATGTATTCACTTTAGAAGGACCTGAATTTGAGACAGCGAAAGTGGATAGAGTTACTCAAGGATTATGATGTTACAATCCAGTATCATCCGGTTAAGGCTAACGTGGTGCCAGTCGCATTAAACCGGAAGACGGTGAGTATTGGTAGTCTAGCTAGCTTGAGTGTATCCAAGCGACCTTTGGCCAAGGAGATTCAAACCTTGGAGTCTAGGTTCATGCAGTTGGGTATCTCAGAAAAATGTGGGGTGTTAGTTAGCATTGAGGTTAGGCCCACATTCATTGAGGAGATCAAGGCCAAACAGTTTGAGGATGAGAGTTTGAATAAGCTCATAAAGAAGACAGTGTTTGGCAAAGCACAAGATGCGACTCTTGATGCGGGGGGTGTGCTTAGTTTTAAGGGAAGAATTTATGTTCCCCGAGTGGATGACTTGATTCAAAAGATGTTGAAAGAATCCCATGGTTCGCGATATTCCATTCATCCGATGTGACCAAGATGTACCGAGATTTGAAATGACTTTATTGGTGGCCTGGCATGAAGAAAGACATAGCTGAGTAAGTGGCTAAATGCCAAAACTGCCAATAAGTAAAGTATGAGCACCAAAGGCCCGCAGGTTTGCTTCAGCGAATACCAATTTCGGAATGAAAGTGGGAAATTATAGTTATGGATTTCATGGTTGGTCTTCCCAAGACCTTGGGGAAGTTCGATTCCATTTGGATGGTAGTTGATAGACTGACTAAGTCACCCCATTTCATTCCAGTCAGAGTAGACTATAATGCGCAACAGTTGGCTAAGGTGTTTGTGAAGGAGATAATGAGGCTGTATGGGGTGCCCCTTTCTATCATCTCGGACCATGGTACGCAGTTCACATCCAAGTTTTGGTAAAAAAATGCATGAGGAGTTGGGCACTCAACTCACTTTTAGCACAACCTTCCATCCACAAACGGACGGACAGTCCGAGAGAACTATTCAAGTGTTAGAGGACATGTTGAGGGCATGTGTGATTGACTTTGGAGGGCACTGGGACAAGTTATTACCTTTGTGTGAGTTCTCCTATAATAATAGTTACCACTCCAGCATTGACATGGCACCGTTCGAGGCACTTTATGGAAGGGGATGTAGATCACCCATATGATGGTTTGAGGCTGGAGATGTGAAACATTTGGAGGTGGATTTGGTGAAAGATGCTCAGGATAAGGTAAGAAGCATCCAAGCTAAGCTTCTAGCTGCCCAGAATCGACATAAGAAGTATTCATACCGTAAGGTAAGAGACATGGCATTTTAGGTTGGTGAACAAGTCCTTCTTAAAGTGTCACCCATAAAAGAGGTGATGATATTCGGCAAGAAGGGCAAACTTAGTCCTCGATACATTGGACCATTTGAGATTCTTGACTGTGTAGGGCCAGTGGCTTATAAATTGGCTTTACCTCTTAGCTTATCTGGAGTTCATCCAGTGTTTCATGTGTCCATGTTGAAGAAGTATCATGGGGACGGAGACTATATCATAAAATGGAACTCAGTTTGTCAGATAAAGACCTTCAGCATGAGGAGGAATCGGTTGCAATTCTTGATCGCGATATTCAGAAGCTGAGGACCAAAGATATAAAGTCTATGAAAGTTCAATGGAAGCATTGTCCAGTTGAGGAAGCTACTTGGGAAACCGAGAAGGACATGCGAGACAAGTATCCCAGTTGTTCAATAATTCAGGTACTACTCTACTCTTACTTTAGCCAGTTTTTCCTAGTGTATCACTCGGGGACGAGTGATGGGTAAATTGGTATCTATTGTAACGACCTGCTCCCGTCGTTATGGAAAAGCCAATGGGAAAAGAAATTGGGCCAGAAAACTTTTGAGTAGTGACTTGAAAATTTCTAGCCTAGGCCAGACTTGAACGAAATCGGAGTCAGGTGAGGTCTAGGGAAATCTAGTAGTAAACGGGGGTTTAATTGACTTTGACCACATGAGTGGATAACCAAGACGTTAAGGAGCCTGCACGGCTTTACAGAATCACATTCGGGCGAGTAGAACTCCCGAAACTGATCTTAGCGTGAACGGGTAGTTGTTGAACGTCAAGGGTTGAAGGTATGTTGTGAAATGGGAGTTTGGAACTCAAATTCCACCTTTCTGTCTCCGTGCAAGCCGTCAGGGCGGGGGCCACTGTGCGGGCTGGGTCCCGCTGTGGCGGGACAGTCGCGACTTAAATTAGGTAAAAACTCTAAAAACGTTATTTTCTACAAACCTTCGTTCTTGAGAGCTAAGAGACGACCCAGGGCAAGTTCTTGAAAGTTTTCCACAACTTCTAGCGCTAAAGGTAAAACTATTACTCCATGATCTGTCTTTCAATCTGTAGAACTTAGATTCTTGGGTAATTATCGTTGAGGGAGGGTTTTGACCTGAAGTTAATGGTGGGAAAAGCCCTAATTGAACATTAGGATCTTTGGTTTGGCCATGGATAGATAGATTGATTATTATCCAGGTAAATTAGGCCTTGTTTATTGATCCTTGCGTTAATTGATTGTTTTTAGACCAAGAACAAGCTGAACGAATCCGGAAAGGGAAGGCTCAAGTGTCTTAGGAGGATTCAAGTTTTGTTTCGAGGTAGGTGATCGTTTGTTTTCCTGTTTGTGTGATATATGCCGGTTAATTGCTTCATTGTATGCATACGTGTATGTGAATAGGAAAATGTGAACCGAATCTAATGAAATATTTATGTATGACTAATATTTGATTGTATGACTATGAGTAATGTTTATTATGGGTGTGATTGTGATTGTGGTTGTGCTGACTGGATCGGGTGTTATGTTCCGACTCATATATTGGATTGGGTGTCATGTTCCGACACATATATTGGATCGGGTGTCACGTTCCGACACACTAACAGTTTGGGCGTGGGTTCTATGAGAGGACCACTGTGATTATTGCATTCATGTCTAATTGTCGTTGTTATTGGGAAACTGTAAGTTGCTCCTTAAATGATAATTGATCGATGTATTTTGTATATGTGTGTTTATTGTGTTGTAATTGCTTGCCTATGTTTCGCTTACTGGAGTAGCAGTGTGATCCTAACAGTACACTGTGGTTGTGTACTGGTACTGCACTTGCTCGTTCTTTGTTGAGTACAGGGAATCTTCAGGTGGCTACTGATAGACCTCAGCTAGGAGATCACTGATCGAGATCGGATTCAAGGGTGAGCCAGTTCTTCCAGGCTGTCATGGGTCCTCTATTGTTTAGTCCATTCTTTTCGGACTCAGATTGTCCAGTTAGATTTGTTTTGGGGTTGTACCCCTTCTCTCTTAGACTTGTTGATTAGTAGAGTTTTGGTACAATGACTTTTAGGTTCTAGGGGTTGAACTTCCGCAATAGATATAGTCGTTTTATTAAACTTTCGGAGTTTATGGGAACTTCATATCTTATTTAGTCATTTAAACCAGCTTCCGTATCTTTAAATGCTCAGTTTTTTTGTTAAATTGCTTAGTGGGGTTGTAGTAATGGTTCTCCCACCGGAGGGTTAGTGAGGGTGCCAATCACGACGGTCTGGATCAGAAATTTAAAAAATCTGTAATATTTTTTTATTTTAAAATAAACTGATCTTTTTTTCATGTTTTAATCAAAAGGTATTAAAGTTAAAGGGTAAAAATATTCAAAAAGGTAAAATAACATAGGTAAAATACCATTCTGGCCAAAAGGATTTTTCCCTATTTTAATTTGTCCAATATTGACTTGACATTGTTAAGAAACAATAAATTTCTTGGAAAATGCAAATATGACTATATATAGTTAATACTAAAAATAAAATACTCTCTATATCCTTAATTACTTGTCCACTTTTTCTTTTTTAGTTGTCCCTAATTACTTGTCCATTTCGACAAATCAAGAAAGAACAATTTTTTTTACCTATTATACCCTCAATTAATTACTTTGAAAAAGGTAGAACTTCTTGAAAATCTTAAGTTTTTAATTCATCCACTTCATAATTAATAGGGGTAGAATGATAAATTCACTATGTCAATCATTGTTTTCTTAATAAGTGTGTCAATTCAAAAGTAGACAAGTAATTAGGGGACAAAGAGAGTAATAAATTATCTCATAATTTTCAAAGTTGTATAAATAAAAACGGACATCTATTCTTATTATATTATACCAGTAAAATGGACATATATTCTTATCATATTAAACAAGTAGTAAAAGTGAACGGTTTAAGGAAGTAACTTCAAATATTTAATTTACCCAATCACAAATTTTAGATCAAATTATAAAAATCTTCCTTTACTAAAATTTCAATTTGGAAAAAACTTGTCGATCAATTTTTAGGACTTTCATTCATAAAATTTCAAAAAAAAAAAAATCTAAATAAAATACATATTCAGATACGATTTCAAAAATTTAAAATATATGTCCAAATGATTTCTTGTCAACTTTGGAGACTCTGCCAGAAATAGAGAGCAGAGACCATAGTGGTGGGGTTACAATTATAAATTAACAAATAGCCAGACTATATTATCGAATAAAGAAAACAGTATAGGTTATAATAATAAAATAAGAAAATAAATGTTGGTGATGAGGTCAGTCCTTACCTCTACTGTTCTACCAATTATGGAGACATTGCAGACAATCATAATAAGGTCCATTCAAGATCTCGCAATCCTAGCAAACGTATTTTTTTTAGCATATTAAGAAAAATATTTTGATATATTTAAAAATATTTTTTATTTTATAAAATTTTGTGCCAATAGTTCATAATAAGACAAACAAATTATAACGGAAGAAGTGCGTTATGTCCAATTATATGTGTGTGTATATATATAATTGATGAACTAGAAGAATACTAGCTAGTAAGTATATTTGAAATGTTTTCTTTACAAGGAAGTGATGACTTATTAATTCAGATTCTCTCAAATCCATGTCAACAAAGCAAGAATTCACAAGATCCAGTTATGGATTGTACTCATATTCCTCCAAATATTAATTCACAGAAAAAGAGAATATCCAAAAGAAAACTGAATACTAATAATGATGATGGAATTGCTTCAGATGATCATTTCAAGCTTAGGAAAATTATACATAGAGATATTGAACGTCAAAGAAGACAAGAAATGGCTGCGCTCTATTCTTCTCTTCGTTCTCTCCTTCCTCAACAATATGTCAAGGTAATCAATCTTTTCCATTTTAAATCTGTGGCTGCGCTCAAAGAGTGTAGGATTTTTCAAGTCCATACAAACAAATCATCAATTCATTCTTCAATTAATACGAGACTTTAACTAACTGTAACAATGCATATATAATACTAATTAAAAATGGATACAATTTTTTTTACTTTTTGGCAATAGGTGTAAAAACTATCAAATTTAGAAAATTGTACCTTGTCCGATCCAAGCAAGGAACGTAACCATCAAATAATCCTTTTTTATGTTTTTTCTCCTTCCTCTCGACTTCTTTTTATTCAGTAAACCTTAATCCGATGGCTTAACAGGGAAAGCGTTCAGTATCTGACCATATGCATGAAGCTGTGAATTACATAAAAGAAATGGAAGGAAACATCAAGGAATTGAAGAAACGGAGAGAGTTGCTAATGAAATCGTCCAATTCAATTCGACATGGAACTGAAAATGGTACCAAAAATAGCAGATTCACAGACTGTACTGTCACAGTTTGCCCCTGTCTGCAGAATGGTATACAGATCTCAATCAGCGTCGATTGTAAAGGGAAAATTTTTCCTCTTTCAAGAATTCTGGGTGAGCTTCTGAAACAAGGGCTTAATGTGGTTAGTTGTGTTTCTGCAAAAGCGGATCAAACGTCACTCTACACAATTCACACTGAGGTACGTACTCTACATGTCTTATGGTAACTTGAAATAATCAATAACTAGTTCAATTGCGAGTTAATGGTAAAAGATAAATTTAAATGAGTTTCATATTTTAACTATCACGAGTATCTATATCTAAACTATCACTTTCATTTGTATCAAAACTCATTTCAATGCTGAGTTGGCCTACACGTGTTTGTTGTTGTGTGGGAACAATATTTGGTCAACTCATCATCAATATATATTGTAATACTCCCTCTATTCCTAATTACTTGTCCACTTTTGAATTGACACACCTATTAAGAAAACAATGATTGACATAGTGAGTTTACCATTTTACCCCTATTAATTATAAAGTGGATGAATTAAAAACTTAAGATTTTCAAGAAGTTCTAACTTTTTCAAAGTAATTAATTGAGGGTATAATAGGTAAAAAATTTTTTTGTCATTTCTTGATTTGTCAAAATAGACATGTAATTAGGGATAGAGGGGGTACTAATAAAATGATAATTTAGATAGATTTTACCGTTCTCTCTTAAATTGAACAAATAACTTATTTCTTCTTACATTTTCAATGCAAATAATTTTAATCGCTAGAATTAATTGGAGAAAAACTTTTCTTAAAAGATAGTTCATTTGGGGAAAATTGCTCAAACTATATTAAGGAGATCATCCAATGTGAGATTCTTCAATATCATATCTCTCGTTTATTTGGGACTGAAGCATTGTTGTTGTTGTTATGTTTCCTTATATCAATCGTCAATTAACGAATCGATACGTTACCTTCTCTAATAAATCATTATGCATCTTCCTGCAGGCGTGTGATATGAACAACATTGATCACCTGGCATTGCAACAAAAAGTGATTGATATGATCAACCTGGACCTGTAATTCTCAGCTTACAATTAATAACATACCATGCAAGTGCATTTTTGCAAGCTTTTACCATGAGGCACATGGTCTGAAGTCAAATTTAAGTAACAAAAAAAAAAAACTTTTGTTATAAGGATGTTTGGGTTTGTAGAAAATGCCTTGTTGCAGCTTAATTCCACTAATGGTCTGGCGTTGCAAATTGCGATGTATATAAAGCACTGAGGAAAATAAAGGATTTTCTGCTTTTCTACTTCATGAGCATATTGCGTGTTATTTTTCAGATGGTTACTCAATTAACTACTTATTATCTCAAAAAGTTACATTTCTTTTTTACTCCAACTTTCTAGAACAAAGAAAGTGACTTTCTGAGATAATAATTACATTAATTGAGTGACTATCGAGAAATGAACTCTATGTTTGACTTGTAAGAAATCAGTGATGAATATAATCGGAAAATGGTTATGGACAGTTCGATGTACTTTCGCACAGTCGATGATTCAGCAGTTTTGCTCATGATCTTATAAATTCTTTTGACGTAGAATGAGCAGGAATTATTTTATTTTATTTTTAAAAAGAGCATGAACAATTAATTTGGTTTTAATTTAATCTGATAATTGGAGAATGTAATAAATATTTTTGCATAAAAATGTCATCGGAAATGCATGCTTTGCTGGAAAATAGGTCTCATATTTATGTTTCTCTTTGTCAATAATAATTTAGCTTTAAAATGTTCATTTCACTATTAATGAAATGATTTATAGTCACTATACGTTTATAATTTATTTTAAACCACAAATTTCAATTTCTTTTTATATTTTTAAAATTCTGTGTCAAAAATTACATCACATAAATTAGGATAAAAAATACATATTTACCACATGTGTTAGGTTGCATTACCATATTTACTCATATTTTATATGGATGAATTTTGATCCAATCCATTTAAATTCAATCCATTCAAATCCGATTTAATGCATCCATTTTTCATCCCTAAACATGTGGGACAAGATCCTGTTGCATGTTTGATCAAGTTTAGCTCTAGATGTTTCCAGTGAAAATTCCTTTTGAAATAATAAATAGTCTTATAGTAGCTAGCTGCCATTTGTCAATGGTGTTTTAATTTGGCAAGAAAGTCACATTAGAGTACTTCATTAACTTTTCAATCCTTGAAGCAATCTATATCAGTACAATTAACTACCTATAGCAGGTTTTACTCTATTTTTCAACTTATAGCATGCTCGATATAAATAATCATTATTTTTCGTCTATTTTTATTTATTTATTTATTTATTACATTAAAAAAATTATATATTTTACATTTTGTTTGAAAAATGAAGAAATAATTTATCACTTAATTTCTAATTTTTTCTTATTATTTATTACTATAGTCATTTCATGATACATTTTCCAAAATATTGAATGCATTATACTCAAAGAGTTATACAAATCTCTTATTGTAAGTCAATTTTGCTTAATCGTGTAAAAACTTAAGTATAGTATAACGTCAATGCACAGAACTTTGAGTGCCTAGAGTTTTGGCTCAAAAAAGGATTCCAAGGCTTTGAATTTCAGCTTTAAAATAAAGTTTTACTACATTTATAATGCTTAGAAAATAAAATAATCTTATTGTATTTTTTATTGTCGTCTTCACTACATTTTTATACATTATTATTTTCAGTTTTTTGGGTTTGACCACGTGATATTCAAAAACAATGATCCGGTTAATTTAAATTTATGCCGCACAAAACTTATTTTAGAAGAAAGCACTTCCTTTAGGAAATTTTTGTTTTCAAGATCCAATCTCTAATTAAGAATAAAAGGATATCATCCGTTCGTGATCCTCGGTGGTCTGTTACCTTTTAATTGAACTTGTATATGTAGGAGTGTGTTTTTCTTGGGCGACCTTTAATTTATTTTCTTCTCGAAAGTGACTTGCCGGACTTGATTTACTATCCAATCACGCGGCAATTATAATTTTATAGCAAACAAATATTCATTTTGCATCGGAAGAGAAAAAAAGAAGAAGATATGCGGAACATGGAATCGAAATGCAAGTTAATGTGTTCTATGAGAAGGAAAATGTTTCCAAAATTAAAGAATAAGTGATTTTTAAAATTTATTTTTGGTGTACTCTGAGTGGGGTCAAGGTCGGATCTAGGGTCAGAGTGGGACTTAGGTAGTTGGGTCTCGAGTCAAGATCGGGGGTTAGGAGATGGGTGTTAGGTCTCGGGCTCGAAGTCTGAAATCAGGTCCTAGGTCAGGATCAGATTTGAGAAGATGAGTTTCGAGGTCGAGATTCGGATCTCAGGTGGGGGTTAGGCAGAGAGTAGGGTATGTCAAGGCCAGGAGTCATGTCCTAAGTCAGGGTCAAAAGTCGGGTCCCAAGTCTAAGTTCCTAAGTCTTGGATATGGGTCAGGAGAGTTAGGTCCCAAGTTGGGGTGGGCATGGTATGATAGATATGAATACCATACCAAAGTCAAAAATTTTAACACCGTGATTTGGATTTATGATATTTGATATCCATTTTTAAAAAGTTTGGTATCCGGTATGATATTTGGTATTTATAAAAAAAAAAAGTAGGGTAAACTACATAAATTCCACTACTTTAGCTCCTAATTACTAGGAATCTCGATAGTTTTCAATATTACTTTCTATACCATTTCGGCTATCAAATACATGTATCATAAGCCGTTAGATACATGTATCTATCAGATTTAAAAGGATGAGATACATGATTTAGTTGATTTGAATTAAATGTTGCAACTTAATTCCTTAATTAAAGGAGTAAATGATGGAAAATTAACAAATAAAATAGATTGAGTGGATCCATCTGTATCAAGTGTTACCGTTTTAATAAAAAATCTAAATCATAAAAATTGGTAATTCTGAAAATATAAACTTCATCTTCTTCATCAGTTCCTTCCTTTGACATAAAGATTAGATACATAATGTATATCTTTTTTGTGTATCTTAGAAACACGATAAAAATGTGTCATAATATTAATGAAATTAGATGTAAGGTTAAATGTATTTTTATCGTGTATCTTAATTTATAGTTTGTATCTCGGACAAATAATGTAGACGTCATTCTTAAAAGTAACGAACTAATATTTAAGAGTAATGAATTTTGCGGCATGTATATTTTGTTAAAGCATATGCCTCAAATAATAATGTACTACGAATACATGAAAAAAATGTATCATAATTTTATAATGTGTATCTCAGACAAATAATGTATACGTAACAATATAATGTTTAAGAGTAATGAACTTTGTAGCATGTATATTTTGTTAAGCATGTATCTCAGATAGTAATGTATTACAGAATACATGGAAAAAAAGTGTCATAATTTTATAGTGTGTATCTCGAACAAATAATGTATATGTCATTGTTAAAATTAACGATTTAATGTTTAAGAGTACTGATTGGTGTAGCATGTATAATTTGTTAGGCATGTATCTAGGAATCGTTGTGAGTATATGTATAGAGAATTCAGGATATTGTTAAGTTCATTAAGTTGTATCTTATATATTTAAGCATGTATCTCGCAACCTCAACGATTATAACTAAGTCAGTAGAGAATGAGTTCATGTATAAGTCATCCAAATGCTAAGTCAACAGAGAATGAGTTCAGGTATCTATTTATAGCGATGTATCATTTTATAAAAGGTTTTGACTACTGTATATGGTCAGACTCCAATATGTGTTGTTGCACTAAACGTGTATTTAAATTTAGTTGTGTATCTGATCTATTAATTAAAGCTTGGCGTAATTCTGTCATTTTGATTGGATCGTTTCTAAACTTAGATCTATTTTCGACTTAAATGTTGGCAGATGAAGATTCAGATCTTGCAACCATTACAAAATTGTTAATGAAAAGAAACAAATAAAAAGTGTTTTTATTGAAAAATTATCGTTCATTAACAATACCTTAAACATGACTCATATTATTTTATGAATTTTCAGCCATTAAAATGGTATGGAGAAATAACAAACTCAAAAAAAGTAAAACCGTAAAATCGAACTTTAAAAAAAATAGAGCTCTGAATCAAATACATGAAAAATGGTGAAAAAAGATACAATAGACGATGACGAAATAACTGAATAAAATCTTACTTTACCTCTTTATATAATACTGATTATTATGGAGAGTTAGTTATGAATTTAGTACATACAAACATGTATTGAGATGGTTAAGGAAGAATAGGAAATGGTGGATGTGTGTGAATTACGTGGGGGAGTCGGGGTGAAATACATATGGGTATTGGGATTGGGGAGGGAAACGACCGGTGAGAAGAGAGTGAAAGTAATTTGAATTATTACTGTCCCATTAATTAAGGAGATATAACTTTAAAATAATTATTCAATATCATATTTAAGGAGATTATGTATCTGATTTAAATTTTTAAAATATATGGTATGATTATTAAAAAGTGGTATTATATGTAATATTTTTAAACTAAAGATAAAATGTGTATATACTGTAGTGAAATATGTTTAGATAGATAATTTTTCAAAAAAATATATCGAAATATTGAATATCGTACTGAAGTATATAATTACATATAAAATTCATATATATGTAACTATATAATGCTAGCAAATATATT
The DNA here is from genome assembly GCA_029582245.1 of Solanum etuberosum. Lineage (NCBI taxonomy): Eukaryota > Viridiplantae > Streptophyta > Magnoliopsida > Solanales > Solanaceae > Solanum > Solanum etuberosum. The sequence continues at coordinate 27,351 of JAJONR010031799.1, forward strand.
AAAGTAACTAATTATTTAGATATTGAAATTTTGATTACTCTATTTTAATTTAAATGTTCTTTTTGGGAGATTGATTAACAAAGATAATTGTTTTTTGAATATTTTTACATGTATAATATATTAGTATGATATAATTGAGACATTTCTTGAAAAGTCAAAGGCATAATTCTTTATTTTATTATATGAATATATGTAAGTTGAATACTTGAAGTAACCGATTTACCGTACCGTAAAATATCGAACCACACCAAATTGATTTGGTATGATAATGGTATAGTATTATTAAAAACCATAAATCAAAATTACCTAACCAAACTTTTCAATACCGTACAATGCCTATAAGTTTTACTACCGGAGAGAAGTGTGTTATTTTATTAATATGTATGTGTATTTATACAAGAGAGCAAACTATAAATAAGGAAAAAATCAACTACTAAATGATAGTGATCTTCACCTAATCATAATAGAAACTAAATCACTAATGATATACTAAGATATGGAAGATAAATAAAGAGATATCCTAATATCAATCAAGAGATATCACTAATAATGCCCACCCCTAGTCCCAAGTGTGGGTCGAAAGTTGGGGTTCCAAGTCGCGATCCAAGACCTTGACAGGGAACTCGACTCCCAACCCTGACCTGATACTTCGACCCCAATTATTGACTTTCGACTCTTGACCCAACCTCTACTCAGGACCTGCCTCACGCCCTCGACCCAGTCCCTAATCGGGGATCCGGCTTCAAATTTGGGAGTTGAATGGGAGAGAGGAGAAGAACAATGAGATTTGAAAAAGAATTAGGGGAGATACACGATACACATTTGTATCAATATTGAGGTTGATATTTTAAAAAACCCATTTTCTATTCAAATTATTAAAAAAAAGTACTTTTTAAATCAAATGCTAGAAATCTTGAACGAGAGAAAAAATGTGCAAATCTTATTCAGAAAATAAAGGAAAAATATTTTTTGGGATTCATCACTTGCGCGCTCGACAAAAGTGAGGGACACCTTTTTTATAATATAAGCATTTTGTGTTTAATAAATATATATATTTAAAATAGTTTAAGTGTTTAATAACTGTTAATTTAAGTTGAAATGACTAGGTAAATTATGTGTATCAGTTTTAAGAGCGTTCTCAATTAAATCAAGAATATACATTGATAACAATATGACAATTCCCGTGCGCAATTATATCTCAATCAAAATAAAGTAAAAGGTTCAATTCCATTATTATATTGCCGAAAAAAATTACTGTTCATAACTAAGCTTATACGGTATAATATATTTATACTCATGCTTCACGTTCAACTCAGGTGGATTTAAAACTTTATAATAAAATGAGCCGTTAAAGTAACAGTATAATTATTATGATTAATATACATGATAGTCAATTCTAGGGTTGGAGCGGAGTTCTATCAAGGCAATAAAGAAAATTACACTTGAAATTTGAAAATATATTTCTCTTATATTAAACGAATTTAAAATATTATATATTTTTCTAAAGATTATTTTTATCATATTTACGCATATACCTGTCCGACAAAAAAAAAACATAATTGTACAGTTGGTGAGAATTGGACAAAGAATAGCTTCCACTATCTTTTTCACTTTCTTAACTTTTTGAAAAAAAAGAAAACTTTTCGAATTTTCAATCAATTTTGATTCAAATCATTTGGACGGCAGTCCAACAATTTGACATATTTTATTGATATATTTATATATATAACTAGGCAATTTGTCCGCACTTTGCGCAATCATAAATAATTGCATTGAACTTGTAAATAATTATTTACTAATATCCATAGATTAAAAATAATGGAAAAATTAAAGTTCTTAAAAAAATATTAGCAATATTCCAACATGAATCTTATTATTTGTCATTATCACAGAACTCAAGAACCTCTAATGAATAAAATTTCAAGAAATAATAAATCATTGGTTCTTTAATCGACATTAAAAGGAAAATAAAGAAGAAAATAAAAATATATACAAAGGCATTTCGTAAGAAAAAGAATACATTTAAATTGCACAGATTATACAATTGTGATATATGTCTCAGTAAAAAATTCAAAAAAGAAATTACGCTTGAACATGAAAGCAATTTTAACTTTTGAACTTGCATAATGAATTCCTTCAATTGCATAATATGTAAGCTTATATATAGTACTTTTAAGTTATAGAATTTTATATAGAATATCAAACATGAATTCTTGGAACTGAGTACCATAATTATTTTCTGTACAATGAATATACCTACTATATGTGTATATGTTCAATACAATCGAAGACAATAACTTTGCAGAAACATAAACAACAGAGTTTAAAACATGTACTGAAAAACAACAATTAATATCATAAGCATAAATTAATTATTGTAAAAAAAACATACCAAGATCAATAACAATAGAATGAAACAAAAAGGAAAAAATCGAGTCAAGTGAATGCACAATGTCCCCTTAAAAACTTATTCCCCTCTAATACTCGAGGTTTGAAGAAATAGATCCTCTCAGGATGGAACAATTTTATTCACCAGCGTATTGATACAAACAATGGTGTCAGTGAGCCACTCAATAGGAGCAAAGTACACGAATATTTAATTGTTCAGAAGAAAAAGAAGAAGTTTAGAATTTTCGTTGCTTTAAAATGAGAGGAAATCCCTTTATTTATAGACAACAAAGGGTAGTGTGAACAAATGATTATTGTACCTTATCGGAAATGTCACAACTCTTTGGAAAAGTCACAATCCTTTGGAAAGGTCACAACCTTTCATAAACGTCACAACCTTTCATAAAATTCGCAACTCTTTATAAAAGTCACAACTTTTCATGAAAGAAGAAGGCTAGTTTTAAAAATAAATAAATTAAAAATAAATCTTGATTTATGATGACACCACGTAAGCGGCCTATGATTTTCTTTTATATATATATATGATATGATTATACATATTGTCAAGTAAAATGTGTCAAGTCAACCTTTTAGGTGGAGTAAAAGTTTTCTTTGTGAGTTTAAAAAGGGATGGCAAGGAAATTAATGCAACTTCAAAGAAGTACAAAGTTTTAAAAAAGGAAAAAAACTTTTGAAACTTCTGGCTTAAAATAATTCGTACATATTTATGTAACTATAAATCATTTTTTTAAGGGTAAAATTAAATATTTTAAAATTACATTATTACTTAATATATAAATGTATCATTCTTTTTTAACCGACTAAAAAAGAAAGTAAGTCGTATAAACTGAGACAAAGAAAATATTAATAACACATGGAGTTAAATGCATTGTTTGAGGAATCTTTAAATCGAAATTTCATTTAAAAAAGAATAAAATTAAAGATAAATGTATCTACATACATATTCAATATTATATCGAAGGATTGATGACTATCTAAATTTATTTTGTTTCTACAGAAAAAGGTCAAAAATAGTCTCATATTATGCAAAATTGAACAAAAATGTCCTTATTTAATAGTTTGATCTACAAATGCTTCTGCCGTCAATAGTTTGCTCTAAAAATGTATGTATTGTTACTTAATGAATCGAAAATGCCCTTATATATTATTTCTTTTATTTTATTTTAAATCATATTTTATTGTTAATAAAATATTACTTTTAAAGAACAATGTTCTTTTTTAAAAAGAAAAATCACTTTAACGAATAAATAAGTAGGAAATAATTTTTTATTCTTTTTAATCTTATTTATCAATTAATATAGAATAACTACATATATCTTCTTAACAAATTATATAAGTCATATATATATATATGATCATAGTAACCCATCATTAATTTTATTTCAATAACCATAAAAAATTCTATTAAAATAATATTTTTTTGTATTTCTTAATATTTTTCGAATTAAAGTTGGATAAACATTTGCTAATAATAATATTATAATTAAAAAAAAATGTGCTTAAAATAAATGAAAATAATATATTTATTTGGAAAAAGGGCATTTTGACCCATTAAGCAACAATAGGGATATTTTTGGATCAACCTATTGACGACAAGGGCATTCTTAGACCAAACTGTTAACTAAGGACATTTTTCGCTCAAATTTTCATCAGTTGAAGGGCATTTTCGACCCTTTTTCATTTTTTCTATAAAAAATAGAATGGTTGCTGGCGCAGAGTAGGCCGATGCTTATTCCCAAATATCGTCATTGCTTCTTTTTTATTGGGAAAAGAAGTTCACGATCCGTGGACTTCTACCTTCCATGCGATATTGCTCCGCCCGACTTTCACTCATTGGTAAGAAAATTTCACTGTTGCTTCTTGTAAAAGTTTGGCCCATGTCGAGTATCTACTAAGAAATGAATTTATATTCAAAGAATGCATAACCACATGGATAAGCTCACACTAACCTATTAATTTGGAATTAAATTCAAGATTTTTCTTGAGATGTGGATTTGATCCGTTTGATGATCCATTACTTGATCTGTTTTGATACAACTTATGTTGACCCAAACAAAATTAAATTCAGTTGAATCTTAACCTACTATGATTTGTCTAAATTTAACCCAAACTGCTCCATTACCACCTTTCGAATTTCGAATACAAAGTCACGTTAGGAATATAACAAAACAACTCAAAATTTTGAAATCAATCTTCCTTTTATTTTTTCTTTATATTTTATGGACATGGTAGTTATTGTTGTTCCTAGTGGTGGTCATTGTAATGGTATGTGTCGGAATGAGTGTATATCGTGTGTATGCCACCTGCATATTAATGTATATCTTGTACATGTCACTTTTATTTAACATACAAGTGATATATATTGTGTATATGCATATCACTATATACATATGTATGTTGAGTTTATGTCATATGTATATAATAATATACACGAGACTGTTGATCTTCTTCAACTATAAAGTTTGATATGAAATTTGATTCAAAACCCAAAGGCAAATCATCCAAACCTGAGATATAGCTTCAAAGCATCATGAATGGTGGCTATATAGTTCTTTAACGTGTTAATCACCAAAATAGTAATCAATCACAAGTTCTGGTTGTAGAAAATGATATTTAGTTTTCAAAAAGAAAATTCAACTACATCAATTGTACCGAATTTTAATCATCTGAAACATGTTAATTACATATTTATTAGTTTGTGGAATAAACAGGAAAATCATGGGGAGGATGATAGTTCGGCATTAATCATGGGTATATGTAGTATAGATTTTTATTGTGGTTATGTTGCTATTTTCTTAAAATTAAATTTTATTACTACCTTATGCAGTTATTGACATTTTTTTTTTAATATCTACGAAGTTTCCCCTATTTAAAATGTGTCCATATTAGATTTAAGTAAAGAGATATTTCCTCTAGATAAACTTTTAGGAGCAACTTTTACATATAGCAAACATAAAAATTATATTTGTATGCTATAGCTATAGTTTGTATAATTGCGCTCCATAACAAACTTTATGTTTGCTATGGCTATTAGTTTGTATATTTCAGTATACATATACATAAAAAATCTGTATTTGGATCTATTTGTATATTTCGGTATACAAATGGGTCCTGCATTTGTATATTTCGGTCTATTTGTATATTTCGGTATACAAATGGGTCATGCATTTGTATATTTCGATATACAAATGGGTCCTGCATTTGTATATTTCGATATACAAATGGGTCCTGCATTTGTATATTTCGGTCTATTTGTATATTTCGGTATACAAATGTAATGGCAAAAAACATGGAATGTTTGCTGGGAATTACAAATAAAAAAAATTATGGCTATAACATTTAATTTGAATTAACAGTTTGTTATTTCATACAATTTTCTCAACTTTTAATTAGAGTACAAATTGAAGCCCATAGCTAAGCGTAATTACTTAAGATGGATTTCTCAAGGAGGCATTCTATTGAAATAATTAAAGTATAAATTTTAGGAATCCTATAGTGTAAGGAACAAATTACATCTTATCCCTACTCTTTTCTAATTTACAAAATTTCCCTAAAATATGAGACATTCAGATACATCCCAATATGTGTGATACATAACAATTGATACATTAATTAACCGTTCTGTTACGATTAAAAAGGAAACAAATCATAAGCATGCATATGTAATCCACAAATCACGCAAATCACGTTGATGTCAATCTCTCCCAAGTCATAACAACTTCAAACAATTCAAAATTTAAATTTTCTTCTCTTACTTTTCTCCCAAATCGTTCCAGATTCAACAAAAAATGAAAAAATTATCTGGTACATAATGAATGTATTTATTTTGTTGATATATATACAAAAGTGATGAAATAGTTGTTGGACAAATAATTTCTTTTGTGAATCTCAAATCCACCATTAGCAGTGGAGTGGAAGACAATTCAATGTCTTTTGTAGAAAAGCAATACGAGATCTGCTTGATGTTTCATAGCCATCTCGTCTAGATTCAAATTTCAAATTTCTTCAAGCAAATCATCCAATATTGTTTAAATTTTCATTCAAAATTTTCGCAAAATTGAAGTACATCATGAATATCTCAATTTTGCTGAGAAATTCATAAATCATTTTTTCGAGATGGACGAAATCCCAAATCGTCCAAAATCCTTTCAATTTTGATTCAGATTGGACGAAAATCTGATTCGATACATTGTGAATATCTCAATTTTGGTAAGACATTCAGAAATCTGAGAAAGTGAGGTGAGGTGTGGACGATACGGAAGTGATGGAATTATTGTTTGACAAAATATTTCTTATGTGAATCTCAAATTAGCCTACTAGATACATTAGAGAAGTAAAGATTATCCGTAAAGTGTTTGGTTTTAGATCGATACGTTACTGTTTGATAGTTAATAAGTATCAAATACATGTAGTGTTAGTTTGTATGAATATATCATTGCCAAAAAATGTGTATTTAGCAATAATTTGTATGAATGCATCATGACCATTAATGTGTATAAGATACGTGTGATACACATTAGTCATCAATATATATTAGATACATGTGGTATTAATTTGAATGTATAATTTTTATCAATAAAATTGGCATGATATATTACTATTTATCTATCCTAGTATGTTGGTGAAGTACTGCAGCTTATTTGTGAGTGATCCATGAGATAGTGCTAATTCATAAATCAAAATAACAAATACATACATGTGATAGTGTTGATACATAACATCTGATACATAAGATTCTTTTCTGTTACGCTTAAAAAGGAAAAGAAACGTAAAATTAAATAATAAATTCATAAAGCACGCAATTATGTTGTTGTCCTTGCTGATCAATCTTTCAATTTTGATTCAAATTGGACAAAAATCTGAGCCGATACATCATGAATATCTCAATTTCACTAAGACATTCAGAAATCTGAGAAAGTGAGGTGAGGTATGAACGATACAAAACTGATGAAATTGTTGTTGGACAGTATTTCTTTTGTGAATTTCTAATTAGCCTACCAAATACATTAGAGAAGTAAAGATTGCTCGTAAAGTATTTGGTTTTAGATCGATACATTACTTTGTGGTAGTTATTAAGTATCAGATACATGTAGTATTAGTTTGTACGAATTTTTACCACATAGGTTTATATATGAAAAAAGTAAGGTTTATGTATATGAAAAATATTTTACCACACATGTTTAGCTATGAAAATAATAAGGTTTATGTATCACGAATATCATTTGGTACTATATACGAATACATACCCTTCTAAATTTGAATAAGGTAGAAGATACATAGCAACACCTGCTACATGATAAATGATACATTTGGTAAATTTTTTGTATCAAGTATCAATATTAATTAAGGTTATGTATCAAAACTAATATTTGAACACGATACATTGTGCATGATAAAAATATAATGTATCATAATGTTGAAACAAAGAAATTATACATTAGTGTAAGAAACAAAATTAACTAGATACATTAAAATCTGAACACATATGTATCAGAAATGATGAACAACAAAAAAATCGGGAAAAAAAAGTCAACAATTTGATATGCTGAAAGCAAAAAAAAAAAATGATAGAAATCCTCCTACACTTTCTCCTTTGCTCTGTATCAACTCCCGTATCTTTTTTTCACCGTCAACAATGGCGTCACCTATGGATCTCGATCCAAAGTCCTTACCAGAGCCACACCATTTCGACCTGTTCCCTCTTTTTGAGCGTTTTTTCACAATCATTTTAGAAGTCGAAGATGTATCCTTCTCAAACTAATTGGGTAATCCCAATACTAAAAGATTGACCTTCATCCATACGTATCAACAATTTTTTAACATGAAAAAACTTTTTAAAAAAACTAAAACGAAAATTGATGAAGAAATAGTTTTACCTCTTTAGGAACTTGAAATCAATGAAAATAATCCATGAAAATAGGCCAGTTTTGGACATGCCACTCTCGCGATCAAGAATAGAACTCATGCTCATTATAGTTGGCATCGTAATCAAGATGGATATGCTGTGGAAGATGATAAGATATGGGTTAACAACCGAGTTGGGCATCCAGTTGATGAGTCCACAACAGCCAAATCATGATGATATACACGAAATTTCATCTATTTTTTCTTTCCTTTTCCTCAGTAACATTATGTATTTGTTGCTTTGTCTGCAACCAATAAATTTCATTATTTCAAGCTTTTGTTGCCTCATAATTTGTTAAACGTCCATTTTGGACATGGCAGAAGAGTCATTATGCGGAAAACGAAAAAATGGCGTAAAAGGATGAAAATTTGATTTTAGATAGATATATTATGGGAGTGATTTTAGGCGTGAAAATATGAACAAAATCTTTGGGTTGGAAGAGTTGTGAGTAATGTATTCGAAAAAGGAGAGAAAAAGAGGAAAAGAGGAAAAGAGGAATTTTTGTAATATTTTGAAATGGTAAGGAATTTTAGAGAATATGGAAAGAAAGGTTATGTAGTTAGGTAATTTTTTCATAATTAAAAGGTACATAATTATTTTAGTGTTTACATAAACAAATAGCCAAAAGTCACAAAAAGTATACACTAATTATACAATATAGCTTACTTATACATTAGCTTTATACTGACTTTACATTATAATACACTCAAAAACACGAATATACCTTAAGTATACATGAAGTAAGCATGTTAAATGGATTGTATCGGGTCAGAATAGTCCATTAAAAATTACACCAGTTTATGATATCGGGCTAGGCTGGGACATCTATAACTGGGTTGGTCCGGTCTGGGTTCAATAGTGCAAAACCCTTGTCCAGTTCAGCCCACAACGCATTAGCCCAATTATCATGGGCCAGCCCAGGTTTTGGCCCCATGGGCTTAATAGGCCAGGTCATTTATTTTCTTAAAATAAAATAAAATCCATGCGTTAATTAACTCGAAAGTTTGAGTCAATCATCAATACAGTGTATTGTTAGCTATTTAATTTTGAAATAATTATAACTGATTATAATAATATAATACTTATTTATTCTAATAGATTATATATATATATATATATATATAAATAATGTACTTACTATGTATATCAAATATACCTCAATATATTATCTGATATAATAAATGAGAACTTTACACAAATTTCACAGTGTTAAGAACTAATTACATCTTATTTATATTTTTTTCCAAATTACAAAAATTTCTTAAATTGGTGAAATGCGGATACATCTTATAATATCCCAATACAGAAATGTGATCAATATCACGAAGAATAAAGAGATACCGTCTATACATCGCTCAAAATCTCGATACATCGCGTCGCGGCGTGAACTATCCAGAGTGGTCCATTGCTGCGATTAGGAACCTGTAATCATTGAACAAATTTGAATTTTACTGTAATCATTGAACAAATTTGAATAAAATTTGTTGTTAGACTGTGTAAATAAAAGTTTGATTAGTAAATATAGAAGTTTGTTGTTAGACTAAATAAAAGTTTTATTATGGGTGTGTTTGGTATGAAAGGTAACATTTGCTAGAAAATGTTTTCCAATTTTTTCATGTTTGGTTGACTTAAATGTTTTGATTATTATTTTTCAAATCAATGTATTTTCCTTAAATTTACGAAAATGACTTCCCCTCAAAAATTAAGGAAAATATTTCTCAAAACTCTCCTCCAACTTCAAATTATATTTTTTTTCTTACCCCGATCCTCCCCATCAGAAAAAAAATAAATTATTTTCAAATTTAAACTTTTTATTTTTTAACCCTTACCCAACTAACTCCCCCCTCCATTTTTTTAAAGTTTGTTTTTGAGAAATATTTCCAAATTTTGAAATTTTAATTTTTACCCCATCCTACCCTCTCCCCTACCAGCCCACTTCCACCCCCCCCCCCAAAAAAAAAAGTTTGTTTTAAAGAATATTTTAAAATTTAAAATTTTCATTTTTTTACTCCTCCCCCACCTTATACCCCGACCCTCCTACCAACACCTACCCCCTCAATTTTTTTATTTTATAAAAGAAATATTTTTGAAAAAAATTAACAAATTTCAAATTTTATTTCTGAAAAATGTTTTTCATTCACCAACCATTCAGAAAATATTTTCTACTACTCACTAACCAAACATGAGAAAATAAGTTAAAAATTCATTTATTTTCGAAGAAAACATTTATATTTTCCTATATACCAAACACACCCTATAGCATGGATTGAAGAATTAATACGGCGCGGTGCAGCTAGAATATTGGTTTATGTATGTTTCGTTCTCATAATTTGTAACAAAGAATAGCTACGGCATTCTTCAGAATATTCTTATTACCTATCCAAGATAGAGCTTTCATTTGAGAGTATTAAAGGTATGTTGGCATATCTTGAGCATCCTTTTCTAACTTTTAAGTTTAACTTAGAGTACCGTTTCGACGTGATTTAAAATAAGATTGATTTAACATTGATGTTTTTTTTTGATAAGTAATTCGATTCCTTAAATTATATTCTTTGTTTATGATCGTGGTGGCCGATGAGCCAGTTTTCGCATATCGTCTTAAGTAATTACATACGATACTTGCCACCTCCCACCAGCAACAAATAAAATATCCTCATAATTTGTGAAAATTATCATTACTTTCCTAACTCTTACACAAGTCTTACCAAGTGAGCAATCATAGTTTATAAACAAGGTATACGTATATCCTAAGATACCGAATTAATAAATTACATATTTCGATGTTCATTTTATAATTAAATATTTGCGATTACATGTTATTAAAAACGTTCAAATATATATAATTTTACAACAATTTGTTAGGAGTTTGCTGTGATTTTCTCACCTTATTTGAAGTTTATTTTTTTCCGAAAAGGAAAAACAAAGTATTACCATACATGTTTTAACTTTTTCAGAAAGGAAAACATTATTTTCTTCCATATTTGATTTATTCTTTTCTTAAAGGAAAAGTTTGGAGATCTATAAATTGAAGATCACTATTCTCATAGAAAAATACAATAACATCCACAATGTAGACGTTTAAGAGTTTAGTTTATGGGGAGATTTTTCTCTCTACAGTTTTAATATTTTCTTTTATATTAGTTTTTATATAATAATATTGTGTTTTTAGTATAAGTTTTTGTCATCTAATTTATCACCGTCTTAATTTGCAATTTGTAATCTTATGCATGACACGCTAATTACTTTCCATCCCAACACAATTCACCGATTCAAAAATCAATAATAGTAGTTATAACTAGCCATTTTTTGATAAAATCTTCCTATATGGTACAAATAATTTCTTCACGTCTAACATGAATATCTTTTATAAAACCTAAAATTATGATTATTATTTTTCTAAAAAATACACACACTTATGGATCCAAGTTTTATACTTAAAAACACTGGAATTCTAAATCCTACTTTTTAAAGAATTTAAGATTTAAAATCATGATTTAATATTAAAGTTGAAATTTTATGCAAATTTCATAAATAAATACTGATTTAAAATCAAAACTTGAAATCAGACTTCCAAATCAAACGTTAGTAGATGTCCTTGTTTTGCTATTTGAATTCTCCTATACCTATATTAAGTTAGAGAGGTGCAATAATAATAACAATAAATAAAAGAAGCACAATGGCCCCATTTTGCTGCTCTCCAGGGTGTGGTATCTGTCCTTCACTTTATTTCATCATGTAAAAAGCCAAGGCAAAACTCCCACCATTATAAAAAGTGAAATTTATATACAATCCTACTAGCTTCCAACAATACTCCGATAATGGTTGTCATAATAATAGTCTCATATACTAAGGCCAATAATTAAAATGAGGCAAGTTTCATAGTACGTGCATAACTTTTAATTGACTGTAGCCCATGCTATCGACACTATCGTACCCAAAAGATTCATGGTTATAACTCATAACTGAGTGTGAAAAAATCTATGAGACGGATTGAGAATTTAAATTTTATGAATTTCTATAACACACTTTATATTAGTACATACCTGTAAGCCGGCTTTTATATTTGCCCATGGATGACAATCATTATCAGAGGCGGAATCATGATTTCAACTTTATGGATTCTAAATTTTAGAATGTTAACGGTATGTGGTAATTAATTAATTTGATTCTAAATTTACTAATTATACATATTTAATGAATTTCTCAACATAAATATACTGTTTGAGCAAAAGTTATGAGTTCGGCCGAACTCCTATGGACTATTGCTGGAAAGCTAGTGTAAATCTCATCAATATTTTTTGTACCACTCTTATAAATTAAATTTACTCCATTATCAAGAAAAATACTAGTATTCAATAGACACGTTAATGTGACATATAGATGATTGCTTATTTCTTTCTCTGTCATTTTTTTCATGAAAGGAAATATTATAATGTAAGTATAATTTTGGCAGTATATACTTGGACCTTTTTGGTAAGATAAGAAAGATCATGTGAAGTACTCTTCAAAATATAAAACCTTGATACACAAAAAGAGAGGGTGATCCTATTGCATTAACTTCAAGAAAAAAACTTCTCAGGTAGCCTGTTTACAATTTTTTAAAAGTTTCCCCCTCCTCTATTCCACTATCTATTTCTTTTTACTCAAGTGAAAGTGATGCTTAACTATTCCAATGTCAACTTTTACTAGTGATGTGCATATATACCAAAAAGAGGTGTACCCTTCTAATGAATTAATCTATGATAAGCATTTATGGCCATCGAGGTGGTTTTAGAATTACATTATTGGGAGTCTTGAATAAAATTTCATATTATTAGTTGAAAAGATTTGGAAGGTAAATATATTGTTCTTAGTGGTGAAGCTTTTTGAAAAATAATGTGTGGGTTTAGTCGTAATATCCTACCATGTTAAGAATATATTTAGTCTAACGTAGCCTATCAACTGATATCAAAGTCAATGATTCGATGATAAGAGTGTGGAAATGATAAAGTGATGAAGTTTCTCCCTTTACACTACGACAAATGAAGGATTTTGTGGCAAATATTTAGCAACAATAATATAATTGTTGTTATACTATGTTTAGTGACATATTAAATATGAGTATTTATAACCAACACTTTCTATAAATACCTCGAGTTTAGCAACTCTGGATTACATGGCGTACAAATAGAGATGCACATTAATAGTTGAAAAGAGTTGGAAGATTCATATATGTTAAGAAAACTTCTAATAATGTGAGATTTTTAAAAAAAAATATTAGCTTGATCTAAAGCAAATAATATCAAAACATATTAAGAATAACTTTGGGCTAGATTAACTAAACATGCATACAAAATTTCAAATAAAAATTAGCTCGAATGTCCAGTTATCCACCATTGATTTGAAATTTAATTGATAAATAGCCTCAATCTGTTGGAGTTAGAAAATTTTCTAAAGTTTCAAATCTGTTGTTCAATTTTTTCATAGAGTTTTAACTTATTAAGGTTCAAATTCCAAGAATTTTTTAAATTTGTAATATAAGTAATTATATTTTTAGGTACAATATAGAGAAATAATGTTAAGAAAATTATTTTTTGGATAAGAATAAAATAGCTACCATGAGTAAAGTAATATTAGAAAATTATTTCATTCATGGATATCTCGTGATAAAATATACTCAATTTTAATTTGTTTGTTTCGACTGAGCATGAAATATAAGCAAATAAAAAAAAAGTAAATCTTGTAATTTTAAACTAAAAAATTCCAAGACTATTTTTGTACCTCCTCAAACAAGTTCTCAAAGAATATTAAAGGATTATTTCACTCACTATTATCTTTGAATTCCAAGACTATTATTGTACCTCTTGATAGATGTTTCTTAAAGAATATTAAAGGATGGGCACCCTTCACTTCAAACACGGAGGTTGTGAGTTACGTTCGAGTCATCAAGAGAGCAAAATAAGTGAGAGGTAAGAAGAAAAAAAAAACTCACTACAAATTTAATTGAAGCAAGGATTATGTCCTAGAATTCTAAAAAGTCTTGCTGTTAAAAAAAAAAAGATCTTAGAAAAAGTAAAAATCCAGGAGTGTGTCATAAAGTTCCAACTTATACAATTGCAATCTAAATATTACTGATTGTTTTAGTTGCAGGTCTCCTCATATAACATGCCTTCATGCTTCAGAATGCAAAAAATAATTCCTATTTTCTGGGAGATGTGAAGGAGTTGGACATCACACAAATTAACACCAAGTTTAACAGATTCAAGATGGTTCAGCAGATCGATCATCAGAGACACTATTCTTATTTTGGAAGATAATGCACGAAAGCTAATCAAGTAACGGACTTTATAGCTAAAATGACATCTACGAATGTAAATACTATATTCTTCTACTATTTCATCATCTTTCGAAAGAAGTGAACGCACTGTTTAACCATTAATGCTTAATGCAACCCCCTAATCAAAAGAGAAGATATGACAATTCAATTTTTTTAAATTAGTTGATTATGTATTCTTTATTGCTCATTTATGTATTCTCGTAGCCTTTTGGTTAGGTGGTAGCCTTCTTTGTGGGTAGGAGCTTTGGTTATTGTATTTCAATTAAAAGAATGGACAATAATGATGAGGATCATTTAAATCCAAAATTTTGAAGAATTGTGGATTTACAAAAGAATGTAATGTAATGTTCCCACCATTGACTAATACTAATTTATTTTTATTTTTTTAGGAGAAAATAATTCTTTTGAAAATCATGAATATAAAATGGCTGCATTGACTTTGGACAAAACAATTGAATATATAAAATAGAAAAGAAAAAAAAACATGTGCTACTGATCGAACCAAAATCCTAATTTCACCTTGTAATTCGAACTTCCAGGGAAAAAACTGGAAAAAAAACAAAAAAAAACACCACAAAATGTTAAGAATTTTATGTTCCCAAAAACAAATAAAAGAGAATTACGTGGCTTCACAGCAAGAAGGAAAAAAAAAGAAAGAAGAGAGATCTAATTGCATGGAATATAAAATAAATAGGCATCAATCACTCACATACACAGAACTGAGAAGAATCAGTTGTCAATACCCTCCGGCGGCGGCTGCAGACATCGAAGACTGTAACTGTAACAAATGGCGATAGCAGTCTGCTGCCGTCGGTCTTTGCTCCGGGTTATGGTCCAAACACCTATTCTGCAATTCTCTCAGCAATTTCGGCACCCCTACTAATCCACAGCTCTTCACTAATTGCCCTATTCCCCATACATCCACTTTCACTCCATGATAATTCCTTCCCATCTCCGGCGGATGCCTCCCGCTCCCCGTCGCTGCTGCTGCTCCTCCGTGAGGATACAGCTGCGGTGCAGTCACCGCTTCGTCGAATCCCGTAATGAACCATTCGTTCTCCCTGTCGATTCTCCTCATGACTTTATCCCATCCCAAATCCCTGTGCATAAATGAAAGATCATGTAGTGCGACTAACGCTTTTGTGACCTGTTTCAATGCTTCTATTAATTGATCGCAATTAACTGGCTTGAATTTGCAACCTCTAGGCTTGAATACCAATGCGAGATCTTTCTCCGATGCCCTAACCACAAATTCCGCGTGAGGGATTCTATGATCGAGAAAATCGTAAATCTCTTTGATTCCCAACCATTTTCTTCTACTAGAAAAATATCTCACCACTGTATTCGGAGTCATTTCCATGAAATTTCCATTCCCAAAATCTGTTCGCTCAAAATCGGTGTATGGAAGATGTTTAAAATTACTCCCGTTACTGCTCATGTAATGGAAGCATTTATCCGCTAATAATGGTAATAATCCGGCAATTCTCCAGCACGGGACTAAAGCTTTTAATCTTTCCACTGGTGTTGATAGATCCACTGTGTAAAGATCCGTTCGGATGATTCGGTCCTGTGATCGACTTAACGCACAGAAAGTAACAATAAATCCAACGGCATAGTAACCCAACACGTAAGGAAGGTCCATGTAACTCCAAAGGAATTTCTCTACAATAGAAGAGGACGGATCTAATTGACCTTCTCTTAACTGATCAGTTTCCTCTCCTCTCCACAAGCAAAAATTCCTTAAGAAAGCAGTAACATTAGGCCATTGATCTTGTACGGTTTCTGCTAGAGATGACGACGATTTCCGTACGAATACCATTTCGATGGAACAAAACTTGGATATGATCCTATTAATGCAATCATCCCAAAGGCCAATGTAAGAGTCCCTATCCGTCGCGGTTGCAGCGGTGAGACTAGGGTTTGAGCGCATGATAGAAGTCAAGACATCGTAAGTGATGCCTCTACAGTCTAATAGCTCAGTTGAGGTTGTGAAAAATAGTTCTCTCCCTTGAGGCAAATCTTTGAACACGTCTCGCCGGAGAGGGAAACGGAGCTCCTCCGGTGGTGGCTGTTGCAAATGCCATGAAAGCTCAAACAAGCTTGGAAGTGTAGGAGGAGGAGATCTGAGACAACCAACGTAGTACTCAGTTGGATCTTGAAATTCCCAAGGAGTAGTTGCTGCAAATGTGTGAGCCAATATTAAATTATTTTTAACTAATTTGAAAAAAATTCAGTTGAAAGTAACAAGATACTATTAATGGGAACCATGGTATAGACTAATATTAAATTCATTTAGCTTTAGAAGGGGAAGAATAGAAAATTTAATGATTGCCTTTACACAAATAGAAAATTCTAAATTTATGGAAGAGACTTACATCTGATGGGGAATTCAGAAGAGGGAAGCTGCAATCTTTCACTGGGACCTAAATTCAATAGAAAATTAAAACTGTTACATCCTACAAGCTAAATATTGTAGTAGTACAATAAATGAACTTAAGCAATTAGATTAAAAAAATAAAAAAATACCAGAAGGAGCAAGAGCTGAAGAAGATTTTCTTCTACCAAAGACTTTGAGTTGTATTCCAGATTGGAATCTATCAACTGAAAAATCTTTCATGGGTCCATCTTCAAAGGCCTCCATAGTGCAAGCCACCATAGAATCATCCAAAAATGCAATTTCATCTGCATTTAAAAAACTCGTACCTTGTAGTTTTACTCTACCTCTGTGATGCTCACCTTCTTCAGCCCACAAACTCACTGATTCCTCCCATATCATCCTAATCTTCCCGATGCGCCGAAGCTCCCTTGAAGTAGTAGAAGAAGATGGAGCACTACCAATAATATCTAATGAAGAAGATGGTACTGTTTCAAACCCTAAGAACCCACCTCTTGTTCCATGAATTAATGTTTCAGTTCCACTTGACATTACCAATTGTTTTGCCCTCGCTACATCCACACAATATATACATGTCATTCACAAATCATAATAATGTTCATTAGTTTTAAAATTAATTGTTGTATGTACGATGTGAGTAGTTAAATTAAAAGCAAGATAAATTAAATGAGATATTATTTTTTTGTGTGTACCAGAGTGAGGAAGTTCATCTTCCCTAAAGGGTGGAGGAGGAGGCAAAGACTTGGTAGCAATGAGAGGTGTACGAATATCGTCAGCAATAATATTGGACTGAGTTCCGATTCTAGTTTGAGGAGTTCTCATTCTTGAGCCCATAAATTGAGATAATTCTTCAAATACTTCTTCATCAAATGAAGCTGGCAATCTATGAATCTTCCTTTCGTAAGGGGAAAGTCTAAAATAACTTTTTCCAATTTGTTCCCTCTCAGCACCTCTCTCCCATTCATAAACTTTTCTGAATTCACCCAACATGTTGTCCCATTTAGTCCCAGCAGTTTTAGCATCTCTGTTAACTCCATGCCTGTTGAGAAACTCAGCCACTTCTCTATCTTTATCAGCTCTCGTCTTGCCTCTTCCACTTCCTCCCGTGCCACCGCCCGGTGCTGCCCCTGGAGAACCTTCTAGATGAACAAGCTCTGATGATGAACCACTACCACTACCTTGGTACTGAATTTTCCAAGCCCTAGCTAGCCACAACATCTCGTTAGGTTTCCAAACCGGACTCACGTATTTCCCTTTCCTAAATTGTTGGTGAACTTGTTCTCCTCCTTCGCTCTTGCTCGGCTCTGAAGAAGGCCGAGGAGAGTGGGAAGGAGAAGAAGCCGTGTCTGACGAAGACGCTGTCGGTACTTGAGTTTGAGGAATATTGGTAGCGGTGGTAGTGTGGGCCGAAGGTGATATTGGGCTTGATTCCGCACTCAGTATAGTACCGGCCTTCTGCTGCGAATGATGTTGATGTTGTTGTTGATGATGAGAAGATGAAGACGAAGAAATGAATTTCCATTGACTTGCAGTATATCTTGGCCGCTTTGTATTAACAACTTCAAACTGATGTTGTTGCTGTTGTTCGAAAGAAACAGAAGTAGTAGCAGCAGCAGCAGCAGCACCACCAGGTATATTATATAGTGCGGAAGAAGTAATATAAGGAGCACCAGAAACCACCGGCTGCTGTAGCGGTATAGTATTATCTGGTGAATCTTGTTCATGAGGGTCAACTGGAGAGTTAGATAAATGTTGTTTCTTGGTGGTATCTCCTTTGTTTTCATCCATCTCTTCAATAAGGGCCCCAGATGGATGGGGAAAAAAATAATTAAACACACACACACACACCGCCCTAACTCTCCTTAGTCACAAAGTAAAACAAGAACCACCATTACTTTGCTAGCTGTAGAAAGTAGATCTGTTTCGTTTAGACTTTCTTTCATTTTAACATATACTCCGTTTCAATTTATTGATTTTATAAATGTCTAAAAATTAAACTAATGTAACTTTCGTTACTCCAAATTAAATTAAAATGTTTTAAAAAAAAAAAAGGATATTGAAGAGACCTATATTGAATCCTAGGGTATCTTGAAAGGGAAAGAAAAGTGAGACTTGTATAGGAAAAGGGGCAGAGAAAGAAAAGTCGAGATTGTGGAACCTGCAGTTGAATGAGACTTGACCATGAGCTCAATTTTAACAGTAAATGCCTTTCTCTTGTTAATCTTTTATTATTTTACTTGGTACTAAAATCTGATCAAAGTGGGGGCGTGTTTGGGGGGTATGAAAGAGAAAACAAGTGTTTGATTTGAGAGTAAAAGTAATGATTGTACTGAAAAAACAGAAAAATGCGGCTACGAATGAGTTAACATTCATTCTTTTAACGAAGAAGCAATTAATGGTCTTTGTTTTCCTCTGTTTGGACTTCTGTTTTTATCAGAACAAGACTTGCTTTGGATCTACACCCATACTTAATTATTATGTGTTTTGTTTCTCTTTATTTACTATACTTAGACTCCTCGACTAATCAATGCCTCTGCCAACTGATTAATCCATTGGCGCATGCATCTTCATAATTTCATTTTTCAACCTATTCCATAATTCACCACTACCTTTTCGGTTTCAATTACTCTATTCACATTTTTAATTACATGTAATCACTTATTGAGAAAAAATAATCATGTAGTTTGGCATCTCCGGAGTAAATGGGTGTTTGTATTGACTTTTTTTGAGCACTTAATACAACAATATTGTTCACTATTGATTTTACATATTTCTTAAGAAACTATAAATAAAAAAGATAATTTTACTACATCACTCTTTGAATATAATAAATATAATATTTTAAAATTTGTAATAGGAAAATGACTATAATGGATAAATTAGAAACTAAGTTAAAAAGAAAATAGTATAGCGGACAACTATTATTGGACGGAAGGGATACCTTATAAGTTAAAACCTAAAAGTCATAAATTGATTGTATTCAATTTTGGTCTTTTGGCTTAAGAGTAAGTGTTTAAAAACATTTTTTGTTGTTTTCAAGAACTTTCAAAAATTAAATAAAATGTTTATAGGTCAAAAACTACTCGAGATAAGTCAATCCTAACATCCGAAGATTACTCTGTTTGTTTTAATTTATTTGACATATATTGACTTAATCCGAAATTCAAGAAAATTAAGGAGAACTTTGAATTTTATGGTGTTGAGTTAATGTACCAAAATATCATTTACAATCTTAGGGGTCATTCGGTGTGAACGATAACACCAAATAATCCAAGGATTAAATTTTAGTGTCACTTAATTTGTTGTTTAGTTGACAAGTTTGGATAACATATCTCTGGATTAATAATTAGTACCGGGATAAGTTGTCACTCTCCTTGAGTGGTATAGAATTTCAATACTCAATACACAATATACAACAATTCAATAATTAGGAATAGAATTTCAAAAATAATAAGGACCTCAAAAACTCAGGACTCAACATCAACTCATCTCAAGAATATTCAAAGCTAAGTATAGAACCCTAAATTACTCTTTTACTGAATTTAGATAGATGTAGGGCATGAGGACAAACTCAATCCATCACTATGATAGCCTTACATACCTGGGAAGAACAAAGTTCTTGGCGAAATTAATGGAAACTTAAAGAACGCTCGAAATCCTAGCTTTTTCTCTTATAGGAACCTTGCTATAATGATTTGAAGTATTAAAGAATGTAAAAAATGATATTTAACACTGCTAAGACCCTTAACTAGGTGTAAAAGAGTCGGAATTTAGGCTTAGGAAGGATGGAAAAAGTCTGAAATACCCTTAATTAATAGAAAATGCACAACTCCGGGCGCATCTGATGGAGGTCCTGATGACCCATCGTGAGTGTGACGGTCCGTCACAATCAGGCCGTCATTAAGATCTGAAACATATGTCTAACTCTTGTTGGCGTGACCTTACTGCTGACTGCCAGTCAAGAGGTTGATTGCCAGACACCTGTCATCATCAATGTCACCTGAAACACCTAAATTTTGTGCATGCGTGATAAGCCAGTTGACGATTTGTCACAGGTCTGATAGCCTGTCAGGGCTGCCGTCAGCATTTTTTAAAAAACATTTAGCTTCATTTTCAGCGACCTTTTTCCTTTCCAAGTTTAGGGGTGTTACATTGTCCCCCCCTTGGGAACATTCGTCCTCAAATGAGATCATACCAATCATGAAAGGGGTGGAAAAATGTCTAACAACCCAATACATAACATGAAACACACAATCTAATATAAACTCAACAAATCAAATTAAAAGATTATTTTACAAAGAGTTAGTACCTTGGTCTAGGATCGATTCAGAGGGAAAAAGATGAGGATATCTCTTCTTCATATCCTCATCGGCTTCCTAAGTAGCCTCATCAACAAATTAGTTCCTCTACAATACTTTGACTGATGCAAATTTTTTGGTTCTCAACTTACGAAATTGACAATCAGGAATTTGAATTGAAATCTCCTCATATGGCAGAATGTCCTTCACTCCAATACTCTCAGTATGCACAAAAAATAAAGGATCGCCCAAACACTTATTCAACATAGAAATGTGAAATATCTGATGAACGGCTGCTAACTCAGACGGTAGCTCTAACTCATAAGCTACATTACCGACCCTCTTAAATATCCTACAAGGACCAATGTATGGGGGATTAAGCATTCACATCATACCAAACCTCATAACACCCTTCATGTGTGAAACTTTCAGATACACACAATCATCAACTTCAAACACCAAATCTTTTCTTCTAACATTTTTATAGGATTTCTGACGACTTTGTGATGTTTTAAACCATTCTTGGATTATCCTCACCTTTTCCATGGATTGATGAATTGAGTTTGGCCCTATCAACTCAACTTCACCAACCTCAAATTAGCCAATGGGAGATCTACACCTTCGCCCATAAAGAGCCTCATACAGAGTCATCTGAATGCTGGAGTAATAACTGTTATTATATGCAAACTCAACAAGAGGCAAATGGTCATCCCAATTCCCTTTGAGGTCCAAAACACATTCTCTTAACATATCCTCTAAAGTCTGAATAGTGCACTCTGCTTGACCATATGACTGCAGATGAAAAGTAGTACTAAGGTTTACATTCAAATCCAAACCTTTCGGAAACGACTTCTAAAATTGAGCAGTAAACTGAGCACCTCTATCCGAGATAATGGACAAGGGAACTTCATGAAGTCAAACTATCTCACAAATGCACAAACCATCATACTCCTTTGCTGAATTGGTAGTCTTTATCGATAAGAAATGGGTTGATTTAATCATCTGATCTACAATCACATAAATCAAATCATGCTGCCTGCGAGATCGCGGTAAGCCAGTAATGAAGTCCATATTAATCATCTCTCATTTCCATTCAGGAATAGTTATATTCTGAGCCACACCACATGGCGTTTGGTGTTCAACATTTACTTGTTGGTAATTTGGGCACTTAACAACAAAATCTGCAATACATCTCTTCATACTATTCCACAAATAGACTTCTCTTAAGTCATGGTATATCTTTGTGGAACTCGGATGGATCGAATATTTGGAACTATGAGCTTCTTCCATGATCCTCTGTTGGAGTTCATCCACCTTTGGAACACATAATCTTCCTTGATATCTCAACACATCATCTTCACCTTGTGTAAAAGCCATCACTTTCTACATATGCATATTTGTCTTCAACTCACGCAAAATGGGGTCTTTTTCTTGCTTCTCCTTCACCTTTACCACTAATGACGACTCACATCACAACTATTCCACCCTCGCTGGAGTCTATAAATTGAACACCTAAACGTGCAAGTCGGTGAACTTCCTTAGCTAACTTTTTCTTTATTTTCTCAATATTAGCAGTAATTCCCATGGACAGCTTGCACAAAGCATCAACAATAACATTATCTTTACCTTGATGGTAGAGGATACTCATATCATAATTCTTGAACATCTCTAACCACCTCTTTTGTCGAAGATTTAGCTCTTTCTAAGTGAAAATATATTGAAGGCTCTTGTGGTCTGTGAATATATCCACATGGATGTCGTAAAGATAGTGACGCCATATTTTGAGAGTAAAGACTACTGCTGCCAACTTGAGATCCTAGGTCAGGTAGTTTCCATCGTGAGTCTTAAGTTGTCTAGGAGCATAGTTTATAACCTTACAGTTCTGCATCAATACACAACCAAGCCCTACTCTGGACGCATCACAATAAACAACAAAATCCTATATACCCTCTTGCAGGGTCAACACTAAAGCAGTACTTAACCGAGTTTTCAATACCTGAAAACTTTGCTCACAAGCTTCAGACCATTGAAACTTAGTTGTCTTCAAAGTCAACTTAGTCAACAGGGATGAAATAGATGAAAATCCCTCGACAATTTTTTTATAGTAACCAGCCAAACCCAAGAAACTCCTTATGTTAGTTGCGGAGGTAGGTCTGGGCCAGTTTTGCACTGCTTCTATCTTTTGAGTATCAACTTGAATTCCTTCTCCGGACATGTTGAGTCCTAAGAATGCCACATAATTAAGCCATAATTCACACTTAAAACACTTGGAATACAACTCTCTATCCTTGAGAGTTTGGAAAACTATTCTGAGATGACTCACATGGTCATCCTCATTCCTCGAATAGATCAGGATGTCGTTGATGAACACGATAACAAATATATCCAAATACTTCTTAAATACTATGTTCATGATATCCATGAATTTCACAGGAGTGTTAGTCAAACCAAAGGACATCACAAGAAACTCATAATGACCATAACGGGTCCTGAATGTTATCTTCGGTATGTCGCTTTCTCTCACTTTCAACTGATGATAGCCAAATCTGAGGTCTATCTTAGAAAAACAAGTGACACCCTGAAGTTGATTGAAAAGGTTGTCATTCGAAGGGAGTGTGATGGTCCGTCATAGTCAGGAAATCATCAAGTTCTGAAACATATGCCCAACTCTTGTTGGCGCGACACTACTGCTGACTGCCCGTCAAGAGGTTGACTGCTCTTCACCTGTCATCGTCAAAGTCACCTGAAACACCTGAAATTTCTACATGTGTGACGGGCCAGCGGTCTGTCACAGGTCTGACAACCCGTCGGGGCTGCC
Organism: Solanum etuberosum; assembly: GCA_029582245.1. Taxonomy (NCBI): domain Eukaryota; kingdom Viridiplantae; phylum Streptophyta; class Magnoliopsida; order Solanales; family Solanaceae; genus Solanum; species Solanum etuberosum. The sequence continues at coordinate 51,492 of JAJONR010031799.1, forward strand.
GTCAACATTTTTTTGACACTTAGCTCTATTTTCAGCGACCCTTTTCCTTTCCAAGTTTCGGGGTGTTACAACAACAAACCAAACACTTAATAAGAAATAATCTCAACATAACTAATCTCATCATAACTAATTATTTCATAAATTATATTCAAACCAAACGACTCCTTAGTAATTAAATTATCATAAGCACTGTATTATGGTAAATCACTGTCTTGAAAGCGATTTCGGTGCAAAACGTTAAGGTCGGTCACTCTCTAAAATTCCACAACTCTTTCAAGCACATGCACTCATCATAAGTTATCCGGAGAAGACAACAAATATATAAGTGTAGGAATTGTATGTTTTGGTAAGGAAATAAATGAGATATCCGTTGAATAATCACATTAAGTCCATAAGTTTTTTTACAATGAAGTCAAGAGAATCAATTTGTACATTCTCATCAGCACAATTAATTCGATAGAATGAATGTGAAATTTTACTTTGCTTATTCATCTGCACAATCAATTTATGTGAAAACGCTAACAGTCGCCCATCTATGTAAAGGAAAAATAATAGGAATAATTTCTAGGCAAAAGAAAGGAACATGTACTTGCATTAGTATCTTTCTATACGAATTGACACGTAGTGAAATGAGCCAACAACAAATTTCCATCAAGTGAAGTACTCTTAAATTAGATGGACATAAGTTGAGACCTCCATAACACATATCATATCCTTGATTTTATGCAAATTTTACGATACTAACAAAGTATTTTTATGGTCATGCACACATACCTTGGGTCTTATGAGTGCTCTAGAAAGACAACTCTCAAGTCTTTCATAATAGGCGACCATCTCTTTACGCTCAACGTAGGTGATTCCCTCAAGTCTATCTCAAATAGACCACCTTAAGGCTATAGAATCATTAAGAGCAACACAAGCTCAATCTTATAAAATACTACCTCACGTCATAGGGATTAAAAAAAAGTGGTGTATATTGAGGCCTAATGGGTCCACCACACTACCTCAATTAATGGGCTTTAGCCCCATTCCCCTTGACGTTTCAATGATCATTTTCCTTGTCAAACCCTTGATTAAAGGATGCACTAAATTTCTATCGGACCTTACATATTTCAAGGAAATAACATCATGTTTCAACAACTGTTTAACTATACTATATTTCTTTTTCAAACTATCCCATATTTTCTTAGTAGATTTATAAATAACAAATAAATCAAATAAAGAATCAGCAAGTATGTATCTATATATATATATATATATACACTTAGATTTATGCCTTTCTAGTTTGTGTCACCAAAAAAATAGTAATTCCTCTATTTTAATTTGACACTAAATTTAAGAAAGTAAAGATATTTTTTAAATCTTGTAGTCTTAAATTAAAAATATAAAGAATATATTGAAATGCCTTTTAATTTTGTAGTCTTAAACATGACATGTAGTAAGTTACAATTAAAGAATTATTAAGAAAGGAAGATATTATTTTTTGAAACGGATCAAAAAAAGAACAAAGAAATTGAAATGGGGGGAGTAATTTATTCTTTGGATGTAACAATTTCATCTGAATTTAAATTTTCACTTATTCAAGTGCTATCCTTAATTTGAAAGAATAATAATTTTGTAACCTTTTTTTTTGTTGTTGTATAGAACTCACAGTCAAGCCTGTATTTTTATTATTGAAAATTGACAAAAATACAAAGAGAAAACAATAAATTTGTACCAATCACGAAACAATAAATTCAGCAAGGCCAAGTAGCTTGCGATGAACTTATATATTAATGTACGTTGTTTAGATTTGTCCCCCATAAGTATCTGTGTGGAGTAGCATGTTACGTTATTGTATATGTCTAACTAAGTGTGCCATATCTGTTATAAATTTTACCAAAAAAATGGATCAGCAGGTTGGTTATTTTTCCAATTGTGTTTGTTTCCTTATTTAGTTAAACATAGCTATTATATTTACAATACATAATTATAATTTTTAAATATTATCAAACATAACAATAATTAAGGTTTTATAACAAATTCCTAAAAAGGAAAAGTAAACACGACTCCCACCCCCAACCCTCTTTCTCTCCTTTCAGTAGCGGATTCAGGACTGTTACTTTGACACATTATTCACTAGATTAAACATTTAACTTGTGTGAAGAAGTGTCAATATTTGTATATTGAAAATTCATAGCCCTAGTCCAGATTTAGACGAAATCGGAGTCAGGGAGGTCTAGGAAATCTGGTAATGAATGAGAGATCTAATTATGATTTTGATCACATGAGTAGATAGCTAAGACGTTAAGGAACTTGTACGACTTTACGGAATCTAATTCGGGCAAGTAGAACTCCCGAAACTGATCTTAGCGTGAATGGGTAGTTTTTGAATGTCATGGGTTGAAAGTGTGTTGTGAAATGGGGGTTTGAAACTCTAATTCCGACGTTCTGTCTCTGCGCAAGACGCCAGGGTGGGGCCGCTGTGGCGGGATGGGGTCCGCCGTAGCGGCCTAGTCGCGACTTAAGTCAAAATTAAACCCCAAAAATATTATTATTCTCCAACATTCGTTCTTGAGAGCTAAGAAACGACTCAGGGATATTTCTTGAAGGTTTTCCACCTCTTCTAGCAATAAAAAAAAAGAATTTTACACCCCTAATCCATTTTCTGATCCGTAGAACTTAGATTCTTGGGTAATTATTAGTGGGGGAAGGTTTTGACCTGAAGTTAATGCATGGTGGAAAAGCCCTAAATTGGGTATTGGGATCTTGGGTTTTTGCCTAGGGTTGATAATGTTAATTGTAATCCGGGTAATTAGGCCTCGTTTATTGATCCTTGTATTAAATTGTTGTTTTTAGACTACGAACAAGCGGAAAGAATCCGGAAAGGAAAGATTTCAAGTGACTTAGGGGGATTCAAGCTTGGTTTCAAGGTAGGTGATGATTTGATTTCCTATTTGTGTGATGTATGTCGATTGATTGCTATATTGTATGCATGCGTGTATGCGAAGAATGAAAATGTGAAAACGAACCTAATGAATTGATTATGAACAATGCATGCCATAAACTTGTGTACTTGACTATATAATGTGAGTATTGTACATTATGGATGTGATTGTGATTGTGGTTGTGTTGATTGGATCGGCTGTCACGTTCTGACACATACATTGGATCATGTGTCACGTTCCGACACATATATTGGATCGGGTGTCACGTTCCGACACACTAATTGGGATCGGGTGTCACGATCCGGCACACTAACAGTTTGGGTATGGGTTCCATGAGAAAACCATTGTGTTATTATATCTATTGCTACTGAGAATGTGGAATTGTACATTGTTCCTGAAATGATAACTGAATTGTATTCCGTATATGTGTGCTTATTATATTATGATTGTCTTCGTATATTGTGCTTATGTGAGTAGCCGCGTGATTCTACCAGTACACTATGGTTGTGTACTGATACTGCACTTGCTCTTTCTTTGTTGAGTACAGGGCATCTTCAGGCGGCTATTGACAGCCTCATTTAGGAGATCACTGATCAAGACCGAATTCGAGGGTGAGCCAGTTCTTCCAGGCTGCCATGAGTTCTCACTCTGTTTGGTCCATTTCCGTTCAGACTTAGACTAACACTTTAGATATTCGCTTGTTTAGTTTCGGGGTTGTACCCCTTGTTTTTAGACTTGTCGTTAGTAGAGTTTTGGTTCATTGACTTTCAGTTTCTAGGGATGTTTTCCGCAATGTTTTGGTAATGGTTTTGTCAAACTTTCGGAGTTTATGAGAACTCCATTTTATTTCTGCATTTAAACTTGCTTCCGTATCTTTAAATGTGTAGTAATTGGGTTAAGGCTGCTTAGTTGGGTTGTAGTAATGATTCTCCCACCGGAAGGTTAGTGTGGGTGCCAATCACGACAGTTTGAATCGTGACAATATGAAATATAACACGAATTTCAAATTTTTTGTTACCTATAGTAATTATCAAAAAGTGTTTCTACGTATGGTAAATCAACACCAAAGTAGCGCTATTTGTGAAAATTCCTCTAATAAGGTCAACCCCCCAAACCTCCCCTTCCTCAACCCCTTTAATTCAACTGGCTTAATTTAATTTATTGGTAAACTAGACCAACTTATAAATTGACAATTAGCTCAAAACTTTCTATAATTCAGAAAATTACAATGAACATAAATAACATATTAAAATGGGATAGAGTACTTTCAAATAATTTATATTTTGTTCCAACAGCTAAATAAATAAATGAAAGCCTTAACTACTGCGATATAAACGGGTTTCACCACTGATAATTTTTAAACTTTTAAATGAAGTCATGATTCACGTTGTATTTAACTATATATGAAAAGTAAGCAGAAGTTTTGGATTCAAAGATTATATAATTCTATGTCTCAATTTATGTGAAATTCGTTTATTATGCTATCACTAATAAAAACAGATTTATATAATCCTATACCTCAGTTTACATGAAACTCTTTTATTTAATCATAAAAAAATGACACCTTTATATTTAGTACCAATTTAATTTTAAACCGTTCATTTCACCCTTATAAGATGAGCTATATAGCCATATATGCAAACATTTTTTAGATCATAAATTTTAAAATCCTTCTCTTTTTTTTTAAATTTTATATCAAATCAAACAATATTATATGAGTTGTGGCGGAGAAAGTAATTCACTTGAAAACGTATGTAAGAGAAAAAAATCACTTTAGTAGACAGCAGGCAAGTGGATAAAAAAAAATAAACCCAAGTTTAAGTATACAAAGCTGGCCGGCCAGAGACATTCCGCTCCCTCGATACCCAGCAACCCCAACTATAGCCCTCAAACTTTTCACTACATGCATTATCTTTTCTAATTCGATGCGTTGTTGTTTTGGAGACGGATTCAAAATTTATGTTTGATGAGTTGTATCTTTAGAATTTTATTATTAAACTCTTATTCCTATTAATCCTAAGACTCATTTTAAGGTATGCATTTTTATAGGTACAAAGCTTAAGAAATATGAAAATACGTTATTTAAAATAAGCTATAAATATTTATGTGGCATAAATCATTTTTTTAAATTAAACTATTTTTAAATATAAAAATGTATTATTTTTTATGTGTCAATATAAATGATATTTTTTTCAAATTTCGAGAGTTAAATAATTTTTTTAAGCATAACTTTTTTTATATATCTTTAAAGTATTTTGATTTGTCAATTTATCTTCTTTTGTAGTTTACAGTGCTTTTTTGCAATTTCAAATGAATAGAATTTATTTCAAAAATTTGATTCTCGTAGTAGCACATAATTTGGATAGAGGGAGTATTTTTTTATTTATTTTTTTGATTATCTAAAAAGAAAAATGTATAACATAAATTAAAACAGAAAAATATGACTATATATTATATCTACACTATATAATTGTAGTCTTAAACAAGAATTTAAGCTCTGTCAATTAGCTAGTTTTACAAACATCAAATAGTCTATATAATTTGAGTGATATATAATTGAACATGTCTCTTTTGCTCCATAGTTTTTTTTAAAGATTACACTTATAAATGTTGGCTAAATTCATAATTATGCATTTGAGAAAAAGTGTGACTATTACAAGACCTAAAAATAAAAAGGCTCTGTCTAAGCTTACCTTTTGCCGTCTCTTGTTCACATGAAGATCAACCAATTTATGGCAATAATTCACACTGACCCTGGCTAATAGTTAATTATCCATAATGCATTTAGCTAGGGTTGACAATAATCCCATATACTTTATCTATTATGCAGATCATAGCCTCCAAATCCTAATTTTAAAAAGTAAGAGAAGATTTAATTTGATAATTCTAAGAGAATGTCAGATAACCATCATTATCGTTGTTATTTATCAAGCCGTAAATAAAATCGAGTAAATGTCTGAAAGAGATTATGCACAAAAATTTAGAAACATTTGAAGTGATTTGAACTTGTTTCAAGTAAAAGAAGAAATCAAAAGAAAACACCTTTGTGATATATATATATATATAAAAAAAGTGTATATCATGTATATCAAAACAGATTTTCATAGACATCATAGCAACACGAGTATACCATACTGTCTATCATAAATATCACATATGATTTCTTGAAGATACATAAATATATACTATGATTTACACAAGACAAATATAAAATGTGGCATACACTGATATATATATATACAAATGAATTCCTTTTCAATTCAAAACTCAACTCAACTCAACTTAACTCAAATCCATCTCAAATCACCTCCAAAAGTGTTATTCATGTCTAGTCGAGACAAGTTACATATTTGTAGATTGAAAAAAATTAAATCAAGCTTCAATAGTCATTACTAATGTTTTTGGATCCTTTATCTTAAGAAAAATAATGGATAACTCTAAAAAGGAAAGAACATTCCAACCTAACAACGAAATCGATGAATAAACCGAAGAATGAAGAAAAATTGGCACTACATCCTCAGTCAACTTTCACAATCATCACCACTAGTTATTATCACCACCAACTGTCATTCAATTTTTTAAAATATATTTTTTGGTTGATATACTATTAGATTAATTTAGTATTTTATTAATTTTTATATGTATTAATTTCTAAATAAAGAAAAAATTACATGTTTGGATGTTGGAAAAATAAATTGTTTTAATTATTTAATATTCAGATCTTAACATAACATCGTTAGTTTTAGATGTGTATTTAGATACAAATATCTAATTCTTAATGGATATTTTAAAATTCAAATGTGTATTCATATTAAGACATCTTAATCAGTGTCGGATCCCTAATTTTAAGATGGTGGATGCTTTCTTAGCTACATAAATAATCATCCTTTAAGAAAGAACATTTCAATTCATTATGTTTGAAAACTCATATGGTTCAATCAAGATACAAATCATCCAAAAATACATCCATATAGGCCCTTAATTTCTTACATTTTAATTTTAGAAGGTCATGGTTTTGCATGCACGCTACATAAATATCTGCGACATTTGTAACTGCTAGAGTTTAGGTTGGTTCACATATATTTAGCATAGCCTCCAACAAAAACAAAATTGTACATGGAAGATTATGTTACAAATAAGGAAAACAATTTGATTGATTCAAGAAAGCAGAATTTATAATATTTTATTGTACATGTAGTAGTTTATAGAAAGTGAATACTAGCGTTAACTTGTTGTAATCTAAACCTTACTCAAATAAGTAGTAATAACCAAATTAAAAAATTACGTTAACTCATAGTAATGAGGTTGTGTACTTTGAGTAAAATTGTTACGTGCGTGTATTTTTCTTTTAGGAAAACGTTTATATAATGGGAAAAGGAGTAATTAAAACAAGTACTACAAAGGAGGAAAAGGAGAAAAAGGGAAATGATTGAGCTAGTATGAATAGCTTTCTATACTATATGGTGCAATAAGTATAAGAAAGGGAAAACAAGAACTAAAAGAAAGTAAAGTGAAGTACACAAAATAATAATAATAATAATAATTGTTATTACTTTACAATTAATAAATAAATTAAATCATTGTAATGTTTGATAAATGTTTATGGTCTTATTAGTTAGAACTTCGGATTTTTAGGTACAACTTACAAAGCAATACATACAGAACATACTAAATTAGTAGTTTTAGACTCAAATGTTGTAGTAATAATTTTTTCAATGTTCTCTAATATTTTAAATTGTTGAATATTGTGATTACCTACGGTACTTATATAATTTCTAAAGAGGTAAAAAAAAAAAAAAAAAAAATAATGAAGATTTTATATTCGAATTCATATCGAACGTAATTAATTTGACCCTCGTATTTCAAATCACGACAATCGTTTTAGGATGAAGGGAGTACTAAGAGGTCGTTTGATAGATGGTTTAGAGATGAATTATGCATGTATTGAATTCTGCATAAGTAATATATATCATGTTTGCTAGCTGATTAGGAGCTAAGTTATTCTTGTATATATACAATTAATACGGTATCTGACTTACAATTTAGAAATTCGTATGACTAATACATGTATAAGTTATATATGGAAGAATTCATGCATAATTTGAGAAGGATAATGATAAAAATAAGTAACACATGAATAACGAATTCCTGCATAATTAATCCTTGAATAACATAATACATAAATTTCCTCATAACGAAGAATATTATCAAGTCATGCATAATTCTAATCAGTTATCAAACGACTTTCAATTATATAAATATATTTTAAGCTTTATTAATATAAGTTAAAACTATAATGAAAAAAAGGGCAAATATACCCCTCAACTTTGAGATTTAGAGCAGAATAAAACCCTCGTTAAAAAGTGGTACGAATATATACTCATGTTGTCTAACAAATAGTACATTTTTACCTTTTTTTTGTTAACATATCTATATTTACTTAATTAAAACAAAAATATACTAGTTTTTTAATTTCAAAATGTCCCTTGGTTTTCAAAACTTATCTCACTGCTTTTTTGCACCTCTAGTCCCGATGCAAGTGAATTTTTTTTTCTTCTTACTCAATCATAAAATGGATTTAAATCGAGTTTGAATAGATAAAGAATTATGTTTTTTTTAATTGGATCGGTTTTGGGTATGTAAAAAAGTAATTTTGTTAAATCAAGTGACACATTTTTGGAATTTAAAAACTAATTTTAAGGATTTTTTTAAAAATTTAGTTTGTTAACGAAAAAAATAAATATACATTTATTAAACGATGAAAATATATATGCATCATTGATTAGACGATAAAGATATACATATATCATTTTAGCAAATGATAATATATCTATTTTAAATCGCAAAATCAAAGTATATATTTGCCCCCCCTTAATTACCAATCTCTATATAAAATAATATATAACGTCTCTAAAACATGCAAGTGCAACTAGAAATTACTAGAATTAGCTAATTTTATTTTACTATATGTGGCTCAACATTTGATTCTGATAATTTTCATTTCATTTGATATATATGGATGGATGGTGGATGAGATAGTGGACGTAGTCACGCAAGAAATAAAAGCAGAATAATGGAATTGTCATCATTTTTTTCTTATATCAAAGTCTCTCGTGACTTTGCCTTTGGCTTTTGCATGCAAAATTGCAACACCTATCTAATCATCCTATCTCCCTATGCATCTATTCATCATCACTACTCTTAACAAAAGCCTGCAAATTTTAAACTAACTTGAACCATCATATAATAACCATCAAACTATTAGGAGTAGCATTTTTGTCTTCCCAATCTTTTTACTTTTTTTTCCTAAAAATATTATTATAATTGATTTTAGTTATGTAATCGTTATTAAATAGTGATGGGTTAAGAAAATAGTTATGTATCTTGTTTGGTTTCCATGTTTGGGATAACTTATCCCACCATTTATATCATAGTGATGGGATAAATTATCCCATATACATGGTGGGATAAGTTATCCTAAGATAGCTAACCCCAGGATAACTTGTTCCCAACCAAACGATAAGAGTTTTATTTAGGGGGGCGGTACTTCATTGACCAAACAATATGATCAATATATTAAGATTGTTTTAGTATAGTTTTCTTTGTGATCATATGATTAATCGCTTCTATAACTTGTAATTACTAGTTTTCATATGTCGTTTTTCAATCTTAACAAATGACATCTGAGCTAATGATTCTATGGTTCAGGTTCAACGAGGTCAAAATACTTGGTTTCAAATAAATTGCAATCAATTTGATGATAATAAAAATTATATGTAGCTACTTATGGAAGAAAAAAAAAAAGAGTATTGAAACCACCTTTGAACTTGACGCAAATTATTAGTTTTATCTCTAAAAACACTCGATCTGCCACATGACATAACAAGTGGTCTCAAACTCTTGTAAGAGTATGGTGCTCTTTATAAAAAACCAAGAGAAATGTTGAAAACACTCCAAAACTTGGCGAGTATTTCACTCCCTCATGTTACAATTTAAATTCAGTTAGTTAAATAAAAAGATAGCTTTGAAGATGTTGTGAGAATAAAACAAATAACTCGCGTTGTGTAAAACAAAAACCAATGATACCTTTGAACATTCTTGTTGCTATGGAAGCTACCTAGCTAGCTAGGCATGTATATTGAGTGTTAATAAAAGGCTGCAAATTTTATAGTGAGATGGACCATCATATAATAACCATCAAATTAAACCATCATATAGTAGTAGTGGGTAGGTGGGGGTGTGGAGGGAGGTTCTTAACTTTCACAATATTGGCACAAACCGTTAGGAAAATGAAGAATGACAAGTAATATTGGAATATATAGCTTCTACTTTTAATTTATGTATGTAAGAGTCTACTACTCTTTTGCTCTTAGGCCGGCGACTCTCCTTTTCACATAACTACGTAGGTTGCAATCTCTGCACCCTTTTCTTTCTCTTTTAATTTCAATACTCAAATATGTATGAAATATAATAGTGTCTCTCAAACAAGCTACAATATACTACATGCATTGCCACATACATTGTGCAACAACTTCTTCTGTCTGTTGGTGCCCTCATTATGTTAGGTTAGAATGTTGCCTATAATGTTACATTTAGCAGCATAAAAGTGCTAAATGTAATATCATTGTCCGAAGTTTTGAACTCAACTTTTGCTGACAGTTTATTGAGTTATATATTGTAATTGGACTTTTATATTTTGGAAGAGACAAGTGAAAGAAGATTATTATTGGATTTACTCCATTGGAACACCCAAATTACACATTCGAAAACAAGTATAAATCGATTGATCCCATACTTTTTTAAAGAATAATTTAAATTATTTTTCACTTTTTATATAACGATAATGAGATTGCATAACAATAAAAATATATAAACTAATTTTATAACAAATGATATAGTATCACTTTTAAATCACAAAATTTAAAAATATATCCAAGTCTTTTTCTCTAAATATATATATAAATGCTTTGTTTCCGAAGCATAAAGTGCATTACATCATACTATTAATTAGAAATCCTTGCCGTCCCGTCCCATCCCATCCCTTCTATAAAAGGAGCAATATATACTCTATTCAATTTTATTTTTTTTCTCTCTTCAAATTTATGTCTCAAAAAATAAGAATTAATTATTTCTTCCGTTTACTTTTACTTGTTTATATATATATTTTTTTATTTTCCAACGAAATTTTTACCCAAAGCACGGATGTTTTGTTGGATCGAATCATATTTGAAATCATTGCCGTCCCTTGTGAAATAATAAAAGGAGCAATATACCCTCTTCTAATTTATTTTTTTCATATATACTGTTAATATTAAATAACTATATAAAATATTACGTCAAATATAGAGTTCAAAAATATCATATTGATTCTTTACAGACATGCCAAATGAATATGCAGTAATGTAAATTTTAATATTATGATGATAACATCCCTCGTGGCCTTTATTATTATTCCACGTGTTTTGTTAGAGACCAATTGTCCTTTGTAACAATGGTAAGGCATCCAAAAGCAGGCCGTGGGATTTGAATATATCATAAATAAAATAGTTTATGCATAAGAGAGGAAGAAATTAACAACTACTCTGAAAAGTAAAAACCATCAAAAGGTCAACCATAATAATAATTTTAAAAAAATGCGACCATTAAACGTAAGATTGTAGATGAATTATCAATCGGAAGTATCTGGGTCTCAATGAATTAGCTATTGGTATAAATGTTTTCTAGAGTAACCCCTTTATTTATTATCTTGCTATTTATTGTTCCGTTAATTTTCATTAGTATGAATTCAGAAATAATGGAAAGTCATTTTTTAATCTCTAAATATTTTTAATTTTTATTATACCAATCAAATCTATTCGAAAGATTAGCAATCAACAAAGGAAAAAGTAAGTGGACATGACCTATTGAATCATAACCATTTTCTATCAGATAAAGAAGGGCAGAAGCACAAAATATACTTCTAAGTAATTGCCCCATAGATCTTATATCTATCTATATAAGAAGAAATCAAGACACGAAGGGGATTCTTATTTATACAAATGATACTTTGAGCTTGGAACGAGCATGAAGAGATTAACGATATTTCTTTATCTTTTGAGTTGTTCTGTCGGATCGGTCGCTCAAGATATTTGGTTTTTATCCGTACCCGATGAAAAAAAATATTACTTATTCTATAAATTATTTTTAAAATCTAATACTAAACATTAATTAACAAAAATAGCGTGACAAAATATTTATATCATTGATCATCATTATTTTCTTAATAGGTGATAAATTCAAATATACCAAGTAAAAACAATGGAAATGTATCTCTCTTTTATATTCATGTTGATTCTAGCATAAAGTGAAAAAAAATTCGTGCATATTATTTATTTTTGACATTTTAATCTTCTTTATGTAATATCCTTTTATATTATAAATAATATTTTTAACCCATATATTTATACATTTTATATAAATTCATTAATATAATAAGTAGAATAAATTTTATATAAATTGTCATAAGATCTGAAATATCTTTCTTATTATTTTTATTTTAATATTACATGAATAACTTATGTATATATGTATGTTTATATTTCACTTCTATATTAATATTCTCTGTTATTTATACAAATAAATAAGTTTTAGTTGTCATTACTCTTTTTTAGAGTTTTGATCATATTGTTAATAAACTTATTTATTTTGTGAATTTATTTCACTATAGAATATTATTAACTTACATACTTATATTAGTATTTCTCACTTTTCTTTCCTCTTGAAAATAATATTTATTTTTTTTCTATTGAGAATTCGTTACATAGATTTAAAACGAAAAATATCATGATCTTAAAGAAGTAAAATATAAAAAAAGACAAACGTTGATAATGTATGGAAAATATCGACATTTAAAAAAGTCAATTTAGGATAATGGAGAGAAAATATTTATCATTCAAAATTGAGGAATGAAGTTTAAGTTGGAGGCCGGATGCGATATAATAAAAATAAGCATAAAACACATCACACGTTAAAATATACAATTCAATAATCGGTAACATAATTGCTAGATTGTGTAATTGGAAATTTATTTCCTCATCTTAGATACTGAAATTGGTAATCTTGGCTTGTTTTTTGTCATAATATAACCACCTTCATTGTTTGTCTCATCATCATCAACATAGTCATTGTTCTCATTTTCATCAACATAATTAGTAGTAGTACTGATATTCATCACTATTTTGATGTCTTTTTTCCTCTTCTCCACCACAATACTCTTAAGCCAATCCACCACTTCTAACATACTTGGTCTATTTTCAGGATTACCATCAGTACACTTGATGGCAATCAAGATTGTGTTCTTCAATTGTTCACGATTGAACTTTCCTTGGAGCCTAGGGTCAGCAATATGATTAAAATCACCTTTTTGTATATATGGAAGAGCCCATTGCACAATGTCACGTTTGACACCATTAGGAAGTTTTTCTAAGGGTTTTCGAGCGCTTATGATTTCAAGAAGTAATATTCCAAAACTATAGACATCACAACTCTCAGAGACTTTTCCCCACATAGCGTATTCGGGAGCTAAGTAGCCTAGGGTTCCTTTAACCCTTGTTGTTAGATGTGTAACACCAACAGGTATCAACTTAGCAAATCCAAAATCTGCCACTTTTGCTTGGAAATTTGAATCTAAAAGGACATTGCTTGCCTTTATATCTCTATGTATGATATGAGGATTTGCTTCATGGTGCAAGTAACTACAAAAATAAAAATTAAAATTAGATAGTTGAGACTGGAGAACATTTTGAATTAATATGTGCTACACTATATTTTGTGCAAATAGGCGTATGTAGGAAATATTCATTGAAGAATTATAAGCGGCACTACCAAAAAAAAGTATGATTTTCAGTACATGACGACTATTGGGTCATCTAGAGTCAGAATTTTTATTAAAAAAATAAAATATATAAAAGTAAACACGCGAAAAAGTCAAGAGAGAATTCAAAATATAACAATATACCTAAATTATTATTTTTATCTATCTACATACTATAATTTTCCAGCAAAGGGTATCAATTGATACCCTTTTGGCCAGCTTGCCATGAAAAACAAGAATGGTGAAGACTTTTTTTAACAAAAAGATACAAAAAATAAAAAGAGTTTTCGATAGAAAAAGAGGCCGGCAATAGAAGTATTCAGATAATTAATTCAAATTCAGCGTATATAACTAGAGAGTCAAATAGATTTTTATGGATATACAAAACGAATATACTTGTTTAGACTCTAGTACTATTATATACCATGTATTTTTTGCTTAAATTTTGTGTCAAGTTAAAATCAGACAAATAAATTAAAACGGAGGGAGATTAAGATTTGAATGCAGTGTTTACCATAATCCATCGGCAGATCCAATAGCAATTTTCATTCTTCGTGGCCAATCAAGAAGACAATCAGCAGAAAGTGTGCCATGGAGATGAGTAATTAAGCTATGATTAGGCATATAATCATAAACAATAAGCCTTTCATCCTCACCAGCATAAAATCCTCTTAGACCTAATAAATTTTTATGTCTCACCCTTCCAAGTATCTCCACTTCTATTGCAAATTCCATTTCTGCTTTTGCACTCATTGCCTTTAGCCTTTTAACTGCTATCTAAATAATTAAACCAAAAAATAAATAAAAAATTTCAATCCAAGAAAAAAAAACAATACACAAAAAACTGCAATATAATTAGTTATGAACTTCATCGCTAATCTGTCGTGAAAATTACTCATAGCTAGTAAAATTTTTATGATAGTAATATGTTGCTAAAGAGAATTAGTGACGAATTTTGTTGTTTAACTATAGAAAGTAGAAAAGATAGAGTTGATTGCCTCGATGCCTTTACTTGTTCGACCCCAATAAACACTTCCAAACCCTCCTTCACCAATCTTGTTATCATTATGGAAGTTGTTTGTAGCGTTAACAAGCTCCTTTAATGTGTAAATATCCCATGGATAATCCCTGTTCTTGATCTGACCACTGAATAATTTCATCACAAATAAAAAAAATTAAAATTAATTAAGCATATACATAAACGTATATATATATAAATTAAAATTATTCGATGATATACCTGATTTCTAGTTTTTGTTCACCACCAAAACAATTAAAACATCTCTTAAACATTATTGTTTTTGGGAGAGAACGGAGCACAAATTAAAGGAATTATAATAGAAGAGGAACCAGCAAGAAATTGGTAAATAAATGTTGAATATATCAATGCAAATTAATGGAATGAGTCGTACGTAAAGAAGAGACAAAATGGCATCCTTGGAAGTCAAGGACTTGATTTTAATTAAATTATTTGAGCATGATGTTACATATATATTATTTTATTTTATTAGATTAAAAACACACTCAAATTTAAGGGTTTTATTGTGTATTAGATCTTCTAGAAGTATATATATAGGGTGTGTTTGGTATAACAAGTTTCTTAAAATGTGGAATGACTTTCCGAGAGAAAATAAGTTTATAAGTAACTTTTTAAGTTTATTGTTTCCTTCTTACTGATCATTCAACGTCCCCAACCCCCATCTCTTGACCATTTCACTTCCTCCACCCTCGAACTCTCACTTCCCAACCCATCTCTATATAAATGCTCAGTGGATACTATTTTTTATTTTTTACTTAGTTATCAAACATAAGAAAATAAGTAGAAAATACATACTAACTTTCGAAAAAAATATTTTCCTTCCTACCAAAATCGTAATATTGCCGGTTAAATATATATGTAGGGTGATTTTTTCTAAAAATAAATGGACAAATTATGCAAAATGTCAGCCCATTTTTATTTTTATTTTGTATAATTTACATAAATTTCATAGTGTTAAGAGCTAATTACATTATTTTCCTACTATTTTTCAAATTACAAGAATTCCTTAAAATTTATGGATTCTGGATACATCACTGGACTTCCGGATATATCAACAGACATCCAGATACATAAGAGAGAGATGTATGAGAGAGGGGAGAAATATATCCGAGAGAGAGATAATGTATTCGAGAGGGAGATAGGGATATATCAGTTAGAGGGGAATGATGTATTTGAGAGGAAAACTTTGAATTTTTTTTAAATGATAAGAAATTTTAAAAATTATCCTCAAATAAAATGTATATTTATGTAATTTTTCCTAAAATTTATTTATCATCCTTTTAGCCCAATTTATAAAATTTATTTAAACTGGTCATTCGGCCTATTTCTTTTTTTTTTCAAAAAATGGTTCTCTTCTTCGTCCTTCCTCTTTCTCAATAGTCTTCTTCTTTCTAATATGTCTTCGTATTCTTCCGCTACTACTTTATTTTATCGAGAGGATTTCATATCTAAATTTTGGGACTGTTTAGAGGTGATTTGAGTTGATCGAGATTGAATATTCGGTGTATACTTCATGTATAGTTCGTGTATAATTCATATATATTTTCACTATATCCAATTTTTTGAGTGTATCAGAATGTATAGTCAATTTATAGCTCATGAATAGGTAGCTATATTGTATAGTCAATGCATATTTTTTTTATGACTTTTGATAAGCTATTTTGTATAATCAATATATACTTTCTATGACTTTTGATTATTTTTTTATATAAATAAAAAATGGCTATATTTATCATAAACTAATTACTTTATTATTATAAGTTTTGAATTTACTATCAAATACATAACACATTTTAGTTACTGAATTTGTAATAAAATATTTAGACATATTAATATGTATATACATATTTGATCTAATTAACTATTATTAAGTTCATCCGAATCTGTATGTAGTACACTGTCTCCGCCCTTGCCTGTAGCTTTCCTACGGAAATATTAACACACTTATATTTCACAAAATTTATGTTTAATTCATCTTAACTTTTTTTCTAAAAATTAATCCCAGCTCTTATTTTCGGCACAAAACCAACATAAATTTGTATAAAGCAAATGGACATATTGTTTTTAAGAGAAAAGAGACAATTGATTAGTTTTCGAAAAAATCGATTTAACTTATAATTTTGAAGAAAAATCGATCTTTCAAAAAAAAGAGTCGCCACTTAATTTTTTGAAAGAAATTAAGAAAACTTAAGATTTCAAACGATTTAAACAGATTAAAAATCATTTGAAATTTAAAGAGGGTTTGGGGTTCAATTTACATTTTTGAGAAGGTGTTAGGCCCTCAAAATGCCCGCTAACTTGCGGTTGACCAACGACTCGACTAAAAATATTTGACTAACTTGGAAAAGAGTAATTAAGTTAGAAAATTCATTTTTTATTTGAAAGGAATAAACCTAAAGGGGTTTTTAAATGAAAAACTTATATGTTGACAAAACAAATAATAAGCTAAATATAAATATTACAATTTGATCCTAAAAAAAAGGGGTAAGAAATGATTTTTTCCTATGGGAATTTAATTAAATACAAACCAAAATGAATAAAAGGTTAGAGAGTTAATACAATAAACAATCAAATACAATAAAGGGGAAAAGAGATTATAAACTTGGGCTTTTGCCCAAATTTCCAATTGTTGGGCTGGCAGGCCCAACATCCTTCAACCTGCTGGAATTGTCTTTTGGACTTTGGCCCATTTTTGCATTAGAGAATTTGTATATACATTCAGCGTATACCGTTGTATACAACGTGCCTACAACATCCAAAACCTGTATGTGTTGATACACAACCTATTTTGAAGATCTCCAGCACTTGCATTTTTTGTTTCAGCCCTGTACTCCTGTATTACGAAATTGAGACTCGTATATCATCGTATAGTGAGTGTATATAGGCTGTTTTCAGCTTTCCGGGACTTATAATTTTCAATTTTCAGCCTCCCTGTTCTGTATTCTGCCTTGTATTTCAGATAATCTGTATGACTCGATGATAAAAAAAATCAAGCCTCTATGGCTCAACTAGAGAACGCAAGAGAGAAATCCACCATGGAATCCGAAGAGGGTTCATACAATAAAACGAAAGAGACAAAATTTAGCATTTATCGAAATAACGAAACATAACGATTTAAATGAGAGCGACTTATGCATTTCAAGGCCTAAGAGGGCCACCAAAGCCACTATTATAGATAAAAGATGACTTTCAAGAATATGAAAACGAACTAATTGCGTCAATGACCAAACAAATGGCACTCGACCGTAAGAAAAGTCAACAAAACAAAATCCTTAAGACTCCATAGTAACAAGAAAGTTAAACAAAGAGGTAATCAATACTGATAAGACTAAACTATTGAAAATATAAGCATAGAGAAGATACAGGACACATGCACACGAAAACAAATGCGTAAGGGAATTGTATGGATGTGCTAGGAGTAGGTCAAACTATGATAAAAAAATAAAAATAATAATTAGCAGTCAACAAATGACTTGAAATATATAAAGAGAGCATGCTGCACCATTTTACACACCTCATAATGGTCAAAATTAACTCTATTTAATGAAGCCTAAAGATGATGACTTTTCATACCAAAAGGCAAGAATATTGGAAGCAATGATAGACCCAATCATTTTAAGTAAAAGAAAAGAAAATGGTTGCATCCTAATACTAAACACAACAATATTATTACTCAACCTAACATGTTGGATACAAGCACAAATAGATATGAGCAGACACATCATTCATTGAGAATAGCACTATATGGCAATAAGAAAACCAACCAAATAACTAAATTGAATATCATGCTACACTCCTAATAGACACCTTTAGGCCTGACAAGTATTAGAGGGCTATTTTTAAATAAATGGGCGAGGAGATTAATCTTAGCTAAATCGAAGCATTACAACAGAGGAAACTATAAGCGCAACCTCATAAATTCAAGCCCTAAGAGACATAGACATCACCCAAATTACTCAAAAAAAAAAAAAGCGTAAAACATACAACATTAGGCTAACATTGCTCAAAATCTACAACAATAAATTGAAATGACAGAAGATATAACCGAGAGCCCAAGGAAATAGTGAAGAAAATGAAACTACACAACCAACATAATCAAATTGAAACCAAGTGAACATCAAACCATTTTAGACAAAGCGGGGCAGAGATTCAACTAATCATGTCGATATAAATCGAGTTAATGAACATAACGACCAACATGTAATATCAAAGAAAACTTCACTGATACTGGACTCATGCTCGCTGCCCAAAAATTCATAGGGAAATGAGATTTAAGCAAGGGCTTAAATGAAAGAACCAAAAGCTCTTACTAACAAGCTCTGTATCAAGTATTGAACACACGCAACATGCTACCTCGAAACAGAATACGAGAGGAGGTGAGGTTACCTTTCTCGGGGCAGCGGAACTGAGACCAAACGAGCAGCGAGGGCGAGCTTGCACCACCGAAATGCACTTCCGAAAACTCCAACGAACCGAACAGAGGTGAATGAGGAAAGGACTAAGTAAAATCTGGATTTTTTAGTCTATTTCGAAACCTATTTCCTAAGTATGTGTATAACGGTATATGATTAGTAATTTGCTGTATTTTTGGTCTCTAATGTCGACTCTTTTCTCAACCTTCTTCCAGCTTTTTCCCTTTTTATGGTGCTTTTTTCGTAACCCCCTAATGGCAGTTCATTCCCTATCTTCCCACCTCTAATAATGAAGATAAACCGAGATTTATATTAAAGAGATTAGGGCTGATTTAGGGGGGGAAATCGAGAGAGATTTTTGGTGAATTCGAAATTTGAATTTTTCCTTCAAAAATAAGGCTCAACCAGCTGGAATTCGTACTAATCCAACGGAAAAAAAATGAGAACTGTTTGATTGGAAATCAAGGACAAACGAGAAAGGAGATGGGGACACGTTGGATGATTCTCCAACGTTTCTTGTACGAGACGGACACAACACGCACGATTGGGGCTGCTCGCGTTGCTGGGTCGATTTTTCTGGGTTTTTTCGCGTGAAGAAGAAGACGTTGTACAGGGGTCGGCTGGAGTTTTTTGTCGCGTATTGCTGCGTACAGCTGCTGTTGACGTTGGAGATGAATGGTTGTTTCTGGGTTTTCTTTTGATTAACAGAATTGGGCCGGGTCGGGGGAATGAATTGGGTCGATTGGAATTGGTTAAGGGGATTAAGAGTGGGCTGGGAATTAAAGATGGGTTTGGGTTGCTGAATGTAATGGGCCTGATTTAAATAGGCTCAAAATGGGTTCAAACAAGGTTAGATTTGCAAATACAAAATGGCTAAATGGATTACAATTATAGCCATATCGAATTCAAAACATAGTCGAATTGAGTTAATTTAGTGAATCCGGCTAGAATTTAAACAGAACGAATTAATATAATTAATTTATGAGCTTCTTGATCTCAATGAAATTAAATAATTAACTCAATTATAAACTAAATAATTTAAGATTGTAATTATAACTTAGACTAAAGTAAATTAATAAAACACGCTTCTCAAATTAACGAAATAAAATAATTAAACTAAATAACTTAAAATTGTATACATACTTTAAACCATATTAATTTAATTGAATATTTAATTAAGATAAAATCTTTTTGAGACGATTTTCAAATATTCGTAAATTATGCTAATTATATATAAATATGTAGAAATATGTTTATTATTTGCAAATTATAAAATTTACAAGATTATTTCAAAAACTTGAGAATTGTTTTTTTTTTTTTTTTTTTTTAATTTTTTAAATATAATTATTTAAAATCGTTGGAAATTAAAGAAGCTCGAAAAATTAATTCTACCGGGGAGGGTTAAAATTGGGTGTCAACACATATCCATGTCCCTTTTTTTTTCTCTTCTAGTTTTCCACTCGATTCTGCATTTGAGCTTCAACAAAATTTGAATTGCGCACTGTAGGGTCAATTTGAGGGTGACACTCATAACAAGATTTTCTCCATACTCAAAGCTCGAATCTGAGATCTCTGATTAAGAGTGAAATAGTCCCACCACTGAAATCTATAGGGATATCCCTGTCCTTTTTCTAATCCTTCAATTGAGTGGTTGATAACAGGGGCGGACCCATGTGGTCTGTAGAAGGTTCACCCGAACCCCCTCGGCAAAAAAATACACTGTAATTATAAGGTAAATTTTCTGAATTTATATAGATATATTAATTTTGAACCCTCTCATGAACAAGAAGTAAGTTGTAGTATAGTGGTAGTTTTTTTTTTAAAATTGGCCCTCACGTCCAAAGTTCAAATCCCACTGTGGTCATTTTCTTTTTTTACCTTCTCTTCATTTAGTTTCAGGACCAATCTTTTACGTTTTTTTTTAATAAAATAAAAAATAAAATAGTAGATTTAAACCTAAGAAAATCCAAAAGTTCTAAAAGGTCTCTGTTAACGGAACTAACTTTTTGTACTTATAAACTATATACTAGTACTTCCTTGGAATTGTATTTTGTTGGCTTATTCACATGTTTATGTTTTTATTTTCCGAACCCAGTGGCGTAGC
Organism: Solanum etuberosum; assembly: GCA_029582245.1. Taxonomy (NCBI): domain Eukaryota; kingdom Viridiplantae; phylum Streptophyta; class Magnoliopsida; order Solanales; family Solanaceae; genus Solanum; species Solanum etuberosum. Next base: position 72,826 of record JAJONR010031799.1, read on the forward strand.
CACATGGTAGTCAGGGTGTCAAATTGGACACTCTTCATCGGAAAGTTGTTATAGCCCAGTGGTTTCATCTCCTTGGAATGAGGAAGTGCTCGTATGTTCGAATCTCACTAGTTCTACTCTTTGAAAAGAGCTTTAGTTGTGGTATTTCTGGACACCCTTTGAGAAATTTCTGGCTCCGTCACTGTTCGAACCCCCTGAATGAAAATCTTGGATCCGCCACGGCTTGATAAGGTATAAGTTTAGAAAATTTGATTTTTTTTTTAAAAAACAATTGAGGACCACAATCCACTTGTCAATTGATAAGAGAGACTCACGTAACAAATGCTTGTTATGTGAGACATAAAATAAAATTTCTCGTATTTATCAAGCCATACGTGAATAATTGTTACGTGTCAAAGCGTAAGTTCGTTTCAGACTATCCTATTTTGGTCTATATATTAAATTATCTGGTTAGGTTAAATATAAAAAGCTAAGATATGATTTGATTATTGTTGAAAAGTCCATGTTTTCATGTAATTGTTATGAACTTATCACGTTATAGAACGTGAATAGAAAAAAAAGATCAGATTCGATCTTCTTGAAAAACGTAACGGAAGGAACAAGTGTTAAGGGAGGAGATCCCGCTCCTATGCAATAGCTCGCATAGAAGGGTTATCCGCATTAGGCAAATTCGATGCGATGAGCTCAATCCAGAAGGCTAAGAAAAAGCATGATTAACCAATAATAACTCAATATAAGTTTACAAGTGACATACGAAGAAAGAACAAATATAGGTAAATTTTTTAATGTATGCAAAGATACACCTACTCAAAGTCATAATGAACCAATGCATGTTTTCTTAATTGAGCATTTCTTTTAGTTTATTATTGTGAAGATTGTGAAATTTATATGAATTTAAAACGTTAAATTGTTGAATGTACACAATCTATAGATAAAAGTTGAAATTCCTAACATTTCAATATCCTGGACGCTCTGAGCATTGCCAAAATTAATTTTAAAAGTAAAATAATTTTTTAATTAATTTTTTCTTAATTAATATGTTAAATATAAAAAGTAAAAGCGAAAATCTATTTTTGGAATAGTAGATCGAAGTAAAAATGAACAGAATGAATATTAATTTTTATCTTAAATTTTCTACGACAACTTTATTTATTTAATTTTTTTTAATTTCTCATTCGGTGTTTTATTTCAACATTAGAGTCTGATTAAATTTGGATTCACACTAGAAAGTCCCACATTGAAAAGTAAATCGGGGGGGGAGACAAAAGAAAGAAGAAAAATTGCGATGACTCCTAGATCTTCTAGGTGTTGGACCTCAGAGTTTTTTGTTTTTTTCTTATGTGTGTGTCCAAACATCCAGGCTAATCATCATTACGTAAAACGGAATAAAGATCCTAAGCTAAATAAACAAGTTTAACTTCTTGTTAATCATTCTTAATATTTAATTAATTCCACTTATCGTTAAGTTTCCATAAGAACGTGGTGCAACCAGCTTAATCTGATTCGTCCTGCTTTTTGTCTTTATGTACTCCAGTGGATACTATGGGCCAACTTGACCTAATCTAACAATTACTACTAATTTAATTATCATTAGCGTCCAACCTTGAATGATTAAAATTCAAAACACCCTCCATTTCAATTCTTCTTTTCTTTTAACAACCATCATAACAATTTTATATTTTATTTTGGTTTCTTCTTCGATATTCAGTATTTATATTTGAATTCAGTATTTATATTTGAGCTAGACTAAATTCGAATTTACGTCGAAAAGTTCCTAACAAACGCTTCCTAATAAAGACGACTCCGTATTTAAGGGGACTCAAACTCGAGACCTCTGATTGAAAATGAAGAAATACTTACCACTCCATCACAACTCTTATCGGTCATCATAACAATTATTATCTTTGTTGTTATAGATCGATTTGAATATTAAATAAAAGAAGGTTATATGGCAACATAGAAGGAAATGTGGCTAGTCTCAGCCACTACAAGATAAAGTTTTCTAAAGATTATAAAGCTACCTAATCAGAGCTTGGTTTAAATATTCTTGTCCTTTTGCTTATGACGTGTTTAAGCCATCGATTAATTAGTTAATTATGTCACTCATTGGAACTATAACTAGTTTGTAGTTTCTCGCTTAATTTAAATACTCTCTCTATTCATTTCTATTTGATTAATCTTCAATTAGATTAGTTTATTATGTTTAATTAAAATTTAGATGTTCAAAGTTATTATAGTTTAATTCTCGAAAAGTAAAATATGACAAGTAAATATAAATAAATAAAATAATATTTATAATATATTATAGTATTTTCAACATAAACACTAATTTAGGAGTCTTATATGGTTTTCTCCTTATGAAACCGGATCGTTTATGTCAATAATGATTCGAAAAATTGCTCTTGTAATATTATGAATATTTCTCATTTGGTTCGATTTTATGTCCCTTTCTTAAATATATTCACTTTTTGAATATTAATTTATGAAGTATTAATCTTAGCCAAACCCCTGCCACTACAATGCAACTTTAAATTATTATTTCTTAAAAGAAAGGTAGAGTTTAGGAGAAGAACAAACGAGTGTGCTAATTGGCTAATTTACACTCCTTATGGGTGGACTCGACGACTCAATAGCTCTTTTCATTTTTCAACAATACTAAATTTATTTTTCCATTTAGTGTTTGGAGCCTATATTGAAGTCAAGAGCGTATCTAGAAGGGATGTCGTGGGTTCACGTGAACCCATGCTCCCCTCTCAAAATCATATATAATAGTATTATATTTTTTTTAAAAATATTTAAATAGATGTGTGAACCTACGTTCAATGTATCATATTATAATACAATGATGATTTGGTGCACCTCTCTAAGAACCTAAAAGTCAAACCGTTCAAATTTATATTTAAGATGTACTTTTTTTGTAATCGTGCACTCATCTTGCTGAAATCCTAGATACATCTCTGATTAAAGTCTTAACTAAATTTTGATCACACACTACAGAATCTATTTAAAAATATTATACGAAGAGCTCGAATCCAAAACATCGAAGCTGTCCCACCATAAGCCGGGTTGGTAACAATACTATTACAATACCGACAACGTATGTATAGGTACTGGATGGTGGTAATTATTTCTATAACAACAGTGGCACAATTAACAAAACAAACAAGAATGAATTGTCGTTTTTCAAGGTCCCAAATAAGAACAAGATTTTTGTACAGTGGTTCAGACTCTTCATGTGCAATGGACAAAGTTTTCTAAAGTCTAGGCCCCATTATTATAAATGTTGTGCTGAAAAACATAAAAAATAATTTATAATTGTTTTTATTTTCTTCTACATCCTCTTTGCTTTGCTGTGGTGCATCAGATTCTTGTGCACTCATAAGATAATGTATGTTTAGATACGATGCTTGTGTCTACAAATAATGATGCATTAGTGAATAGGCAAATCCGTACAAGAAATGACAACTATTTCCAAGACCTCATAATCAGTGTTACCCTCTTCCCAATTGTTTCTTTATTCCTCTCCAACAATTTACCTTTCTCCGATCCGTTCATTTTAATTGTCATAACTTTTTTTTTTAGAATCAGATGATAAGAATTTCGATTATGCAATAAATTATAATTTATAGTACTTTTATTCGTATAGTTTTTGAATATCTAATTTTTTTGTTTGAAAATAACGAATTAATGTAATCTAATTTAACTTTGAAAATTAGTTAAATTGACTTTCGAAAAGTGCAACATGACAACTAAAAATAGACGGAGAGAGTACATTTTTCTTTTTAGACTGTGATTTTTTCTCGTTTCTCAAAGAAAAATTAAATGTGTTTTTTCTACTTAGAAATAAAGTAGTTTGAGGAAGCGCATGAAAATTATATATTAATTGGTCTAATATATAAAGTTGGTCTCGAGTTCAAATTATAAAAGTAGTAAATCTCTTTTCGAGAATGCATGAATTTTAGATCACTATTAAATTTTTTTACCGGAATTAGTTATGAACTTTCACTACTAGAAACAAAAGTTTTTACAATAAATCTGTAAGAAATTTATGTTATAAAATATGATTTTTCCACTGAATCAACTCATCATTGAAAAAATGCATGGTGAGAAATATATTCTCATTGAAATAGTAAAAACTTCCTAATTTTCCATATGAAAATATTATTATATTTTTTTTTCTCCCCAAAACAATCAAAATATTTATGAGAATTGCCACTAAACATTTCTAATGGGAAAATAGTACATTTTTAGTAGTGTTCTTCGTAGCTAATGTATCACCAAATTGCTCGTAGCTAGCATAAGTTTCTTATAATTTGTAGCTAATCATCGTTAAGTAGGATAAGTAAAGAAAATTTATTGTTTAGCGACAAAATTTATCCATCGCTAATACATAATTTTTTAATGGTATATTCTGAATGCCTACATTATACAAAACAATGGTTTCTTAAAGGCAAAAAATTCTGTGGATGCGGTGAGACGTGAAAACATGAATGTAAAGATTAAAAGGCAAGTAGAGTGCTAAGAGGATATTGAAATTAATGTCACAAAAAAAGAGAAGGCAAATAGAGACAAATGAGAGTTAAGGAAAGGACAACAGGAATCCATGAAAAAATCCCAAGTAATGTCGTGTTATGTTAGAGAGGAGGAAACAAAAAACAAAGAAATGTGCAATTTTGGGGTAATACAAGTATACAGCCTACGTACAATAATAACAACAAACATAAGCCAACACAAAAAACAAAGGTTGCCACGTGAAGCGGTCCTTTTGGAACCCCAGTCTGGGAAAGCCACTATATATCGTTGTCCTTACTTATGACGGCTGCTATAGGTTCTCATCCCTCTTCTTTGGTCGTTTTCCTTATAGTTAATTGTAAAATAATTGCATGGGGTAAAACAGTTCGAAATAGGTGGACGAATGATGTGACAACATGTGGCAAGAATAAGCGATTATAGCAATCTAATAAGAATCATTGAGTAACATCTCCGGGACATGGTCATTCAATGCGGCTAAGTGTAGGAAGGTTTTGAAGTCAACGCCACCGTAACCAATACCTACCCGGTAAGGCCCATCTAGGTCCAAAAGTTTGGTTCCAAATTCGAAATTCTAGCCAAGCAAGATAAGGATAAGATAGGCGTGCCAGTCTGTATTTATGAAAGGTGTAGCTAGAAATCCTAGTCGTCCGATATGCAATAGTAGAGTTGATCATGACTAAGTAAAAGATAATTAGAGGGGCGAATTATATGGAAGTTGTATTAGGGCTTCCACAATCCTATTTTATTCATTAATATCAATCAAATGGAATAATTGAACCCATCACTTTGTTCCCATTACTTCTCAACACACACAAATGAAAGGAAATACATGATTCTACTAGTTTTACAAGGTTTATGAGATCATTTCCCTCAATTTCAATCAAAGTCAATACAAGACTTGAGTCTTTCCTTTCCGAACAATGTCCAAAGCCACATAATCTAATTAACTCAAGTAATTACAATAAGATTTCAGAAATAATAACACCCAAATCAAACACTTTGGAAAAATGGGCCAAAACAACTCAAAAATCCAATTCTGAAAATGAGGTTTGAATACAAAAATCTTTACTTGAAAACATTATCCAAGACATTTGGAATCCATTGATGAAATCCATTTTGAAAAAGGATTAAAAATCAGTCCATAATCACCATTTTACTAAATTTTTGGGTTCTTGAAGAAAACCCCAATTAATCATTTCAAAATCTTGATTTGAACACTTAATTTCATAAATAATAATGAGTAAGTGAAGATTTAAGATTATGAGTCGTTGCCCAAATATATATTCTCAAAAATCTTGTCCAAATCGTCACACCAAAGCTCCCAAAACTCACAAATTGTGAAATGAGGTTGAAACCTCAATTTTTGAAAGATATTATGTTCAGGGATCCTCCGCGAATGCGGAAGGACATCTCACAAATGAGCTTCGCAAAAAATTCCTGCTTCCCGCGAACGCGGTTACTCCTCTGCGATCGCGGAGGGTTGGCTTCAACAACACAAATAAGAAAAATCATTCAAACACGAAATTATCGAAAAGACCCTTGAGATTCGTTTAGAACCCCGTACACACAAACCATATATGTAAATCGGCTATACACGATGTTTCGAATTAATGAAACTATCGAAACACGAATTTAAGGTCTCCTTGACCCGAAACTCATGAAATTTATAAGAAATAAATAAAATGCCTAAAAAGGCCAAATCAAGCTCAGGACCTCTGACGAGCACAAGCACACTATAAGTTTATCGCTTCGCTAGTCAAAGATAGTATAGTATAAAGATCGTCTCCACAGGGATTGGTACAAATAATAATTCAATCAAATCTTGTTAACTATTATTCAGGTGATCAAAAAAAAGGAGTTGGTTGTGGTTATGAACCACTTTTATAGACTAAATGATAATTAAAAACAATTAGTAACTATGAAGTTTAATATCAATAATAAAAGATATGTACAAGACGAAACAGGTGCATAATGATAGTTGGGATTTGACCACATTCATTTATCATGTCTAAAGTTTTATCGATTCTCTCGAGTTCGATAGCTTATTAGAGTATCCTTAAGCCTTAGATTTCTCTTCCAAGTAAATCTCAAGTTAAAGAATAAACCAACGATGCCCCAGTGATTCTAATATGTAAAAACATGTTAATGATTGTTCTTAAGGAAGTAACGTCCTTCGACTATTTTTTCTTGAGATTAAATTAATAATTATCAACAAGCTCCTTCGATTACTTTAGAGAAAATATATTGATTCAATCCAACAAAACTATGCAACAACATTCACCAAGATATTGATTATTCTTAAGGAAAATAAGTTTCCTGCGAATTTTCATACTAATCCCTAGGAAAATCCCCATGTAATTCACAGTTTTCCTGTAGTGATAAAATAATATATGACTTCTCACTTCTCTAAATGCTTTGATATAGTGAAACAAGAAAGACAATGAGAAATTGCATCAATAAGAGTGAATGTAGTATAAATGCTACAATTACATGTCACCGCCAAAACATAATATGGAATTTCTGATGTTAATCAAATTACATACCTTTACAAACATGCAAAAGCTACAACCTACAGTTACAAACTAAAAATAAAACTAAAACTAAAATTAAATAGTCCAACAAAACTAAAACTAAAACTAAAATCAACTAGCTACAATTGTGAACCCTCTTAGTCTTTAGGTTTTGAGTAAACAGTAAAGACTAAAGCTGCCTAGTGTGAAGTGGATAGAGTACTGATAATTTGATATAGTTATAGTGTCTAGTTATATATTAAATTATTAGTATTTAATATTTAGGAAGGATAAAGTAGTAAATTATTACCGTCTTATTGGGTTATCAGTTTACCCAACAACTCATTAGTAAAAATCAAAACCGAACCCAATAATTTTTTTTATAAACCCATTAAAAACCCAATAACCCAATAACAATCTTTCGATTGAGTTTATTGATCGATTCGATTTTTGTACACCTCTAATAATAGTCTTTTCATTAGTCATAACTCATAAGGTCGAGCTGCTAAAAGAAACAAGAAAAAGGTCATATTTGTCACTTAACTATGCTAAATGGTTCAATTTTTTCTCCATTAGTAATTGGGATCAGATCTGCCTTCTCCGTTACCGTTGTCCAAATTTTCCCTTTGTAGAACATGTTTAACATAGATTAGCCATATGGCTCAAAATTAAGCTTCATAGTTCAAAATATGCGAGGGCAAATCAAACCTCAATTATTAAAGAAGGATATATATATATATCACGAAATTTCGTAATTCAACTTGAAATCAAATTTCAGAATTTTTAAAATTTTGAAAAACAACAAAAGATGTTTCACTTTTTTCACTCCAAATTACTCACAGAAAGTCAATTATAATTTGCATTCATGGCCAAACACAACTGAATCCAACTTTCAAATACCATTTTTCACCTTAAAAACAAAAATTATTTTTTTTAAAAAAAAAATGAAGTTATAATGAAACATGGCCAAATGATCACTAAATACATTTTCGCTTTATAGATTAGTCAAACTGAAGACCAGTAAAAGTATATCGATTTTGAATTATAAATGTGGACAAAAACACAAAAGCGACGGGAGTGATAATATGAGGCTGGAGTTACGTAGGGACTAGCACTCCCTCCACAAATAATTTAGTATAGTTTACAAATAAAATATACTATAGATTAGTTTTTATTATTTTGGATGATCAATTTGGATGATATAATATGGTAGGAAGAATGTTGCAGCATACAAGGACAAAGAGCAAGACAGTGTTCCTTAGCATTCCATAAAGTCACAAACATCCAAATCTCCAGATATAAAATAAATGCCAAGAATAAAAACAAACACACTTGCACAAGAATCCATATCCTAATTTTGAAAGCTATGTCTATATATTATTAATACTTATTTTGGATTTTATCTTACCTCTCCACTCATCTTCTCTTTCTTACTTCTGGACCTATTAGTATTTTGAAATGATTCCCTACGTGGACCCCTTGATCTCTTTCTATTTCAAACTTTTCGATGCATCTAATAGTATCAATTTTATGCTATCAAGTAAGTCCATACAAAATTAATTTGTGACATTTTCGATGTCTTACTTAATTAAAGCATGAAAAATAGGGTACCATGCCTCTTGTATTTATGCGGGGTTTAAAAAAAGGCCACAATGAGTCACTGGTTTTATGATTTGAAGCAAAGATTATTTTATTGTTGCTCCAAGCAGGGGAGCCGACTCTTTAAGGTTAAACAAAAGGCAAGGTGCCTTAGACCTCCAAATTTTAAGGGTTTCATTTTATTTTATTTTAATAATAATAGGTTATAGGTTTTTTTTTTAGAAAAAATATTGAATAAGTACTATTTCAGACATTTGGAATACTATCTCAGAAAAAGATTAATATGGATTGAATTATCAATTTTAAAAAAAAAATCATTTAAAAAGTTAATTATAAAAAGTTATTAACAATTTTGTATCTCAAAAATCTAAAGGAATAAATTTCAAGAAAAATATATATAAATTTATTTTTAAAATTTTAATTAAGATCTTCATTTGATTTTCGCTTTTAGATCATAATGTGCTTGAGACGCCTCTAGCTCAGAGACTAAACACAAAAAAGGAAGACCTCAAAGAAAGAAGAGAAACAAAAGAAATGAATACATTGGATACCAGTAAAGCTAGCTATTCATAATCTTCTCTACAGTTTTTCAATAAGTTAAATAAACAAAACTAAGTTATACAACACTTTTATTCCTTTCCTTGTCCTTCCCTATCTCCTCTATATTTACTTTTTTTAACTCAACTTTTCATGGAAAAAAAGAAGAAGAAGAAGAACATGTCTCCTCTTTTTCTTTCTTTCCAAATTTTCATTCTTCTTGTGAAATTTTCGAAAGAAACATCTCCTTTATGCCTCTTCCTCTTAATTTCCATACATTGTAATATTCTTCGTAGAGGCTAAGAGAACGTGTACACGTACATATATAAAGAAAATTTCAAGGTCTTCAATCTTGTAGCTCTTAAACTTGTGTAGTAGTATTGTGTTGATCATGAAGCCAATTTGAGAATGTTTGAAGAGTGTTCATATCAGCTCTATAATGCTTTTGAGTAAATTCAAGGAGAGTAGGCCATGTGAAATCAGGATATATTCGAGGGTTGTTGGAGTCCACCAATTCATTTGGTGGGCTCACCACCTTATCTTTATTTGGACAAAGAAAGAAAGCAAGTGATTTCCTAGGAGTCTTGTTGTTTACTACTGCTCTATGCAGGCAACTTTTGTATCTTCCATTTGACAGCGCCTGTAAAAGTGCAAAAACAAAATATGTTTAAACCCCACTAGATCATATTTATGTGACCACTTTTTCACCTATATTTCAACTTGTTCAATGGAGTATATATATGTGGATATCATATTCATGTTGTACGTCCTAATTAAAACACATGATATATATCATTTCATTGTTACGATGTGAAAATATCTTACCATAAATGTGTCGCCTATATTAACTACAAATGCATTGAAATTTGGACTGATGGAACGCCATTCATTGTCCACAAAAACTTGAAGTCCACCAACACAATCTTGATGAAGAATTGTTAATGATGTTGGATCACAATGAGGCCCCGTTCCTAAGGTGAGCTCCGGTTTTTGGCATGGTGGATAGTAATTGAGTCTCATTATCGAATCATTTTCTTCAAAAAATTCTTTGAAGTGGCTCTTCTCTACGCCTAGGCTCATCCCTAAGAGTTCCATGATCCCAAGAGAAAGTGTGTTCATGGAATTGCAATATTCTTGATAAACATTCCTGTATAATTTAAGCGAAAAAAAGGTTAACTCATTTACATATATAATTGGAAAAAAAAAACATATATATAGTCCCTTTATATCAATTTGTTTATCTTGTTTTGAGTGACACAAAATTTAAGACAATAAAATTTTTTTTTAATCTTGCAGTCCACTTAAACAAATAAAAATATTGAAACGAATAGAGTAGTACTGTCCGTACCCAAGAAGGTTAAAACTTTCACCCAATGTCCTTTGAAAATACTCTTCAACTATGTGAGATGATTCTTCCTCAGCAGAGTAACGAAAAGAGAGTGTCTCTTTCCAAGGTAGCTTTGATGAAAACCTTCCAGTAAAGCTACTAGCATAACCACAATGCTCACCAATTTTCCTTTGAGATTTTTGCTTTTCCGAAAGCGGCAAGTCAAAGAACGTATCCATATAATGATGAGCATCAGAAATGAGATTAGCATCAACACCATGATTCACCACAAGAAAAAAACCATGACTTCGACACGCTTCTCCAACAAGCTTAGATGCTTGTTGGGCAGCGTCGGAGTCGCCAGAAAGAAAACCCCTTAAGTCAATAAGGGGTACGAGAAGTTCTTGTACTACGGCACAAGGCTTCTCGTGGTCGGGCCATATGAATTGTGTGGGAATATTAGACTCACGTTTCATATGCGATGCATCAAAAATAAATTGTTTTTTTTCATCTAGCATGGGAGATTTTCCATTAGTGATCATACAATCAATAGCCATTATTGCATGCACAGAGTAGGAGTAGTAGTTAATTTGTGAAGAGCCAAAAGTGAAGGAAATATAAAGAAACTAAAGAGAGAGTTGAGATAAAGGAAAAGCCAAGGCCGTTCATTGAGAAAATAGGTGAACAAAAATTGGAATCTTATAGGTCTCTCACTTAACAGAGAAAATGAATAGTTTGCTAAAAAGGGCTTAGCAATGCTTAAAATTGAGATAGAGGTCCTTATGTTGTTTGTCTTTTTTATTATTGACATCATAGAAGAGTTTCTCATATATTTTAAATTAAATTTTACAAATTTATGTTTGATAGTAATAGATTTTGAATTGGATTTTAAAATTTTATTTTCAAAATACTAATTATTTTCAAGTTTCATAAAATGGTTACATAAATTCCACTTGGAAAATCTTCATAGCTCAATTGATTGAATATTTAAACTCCCACTTTACTGGTGAAAGTTCAATTTCCACTTTGTAATTTCCTCCTCATTTCTCTTTCGTATCCATGTATTTATATTATTATTTTTTTAACTAAAACACAATTTTAAGTTATGAATATCATAACTTCAAAAATTTAATTTAAAATTTAAATTTTAACTTTAAAATTTATGATGAAACGAAATTAATTTGTGGAGAAGTTAATAATGATTAAAATAGAGATAAAGGTCCATATGTTGTTTGTCTTTTGTACTGTTGGACAGGAAAGCGTTTCCCAATGGTGTTTGGAGTTTCCTTTGGTCGGGTGATTGAGCCATCACCATTCACCACCCAACCTTTCTACTGAAAAGCATACTCTTCTCATTCATTACATTTTTCCAATACAGTCATCACCCAACTATTTTTCACTTGACATATTTTTTTTTATTTTAAAAATAAATTTTTATTTTTATTTATCACTTTTTACGTATCAAATAAATTTTTTTTTTTTTCATATTTTATACTTAGAATTCCTTATTTATATCTTAAATAATTTTTCAAGACTTAATTAACCTTCCTTATTTATCTTTCAAATAATTTTTCAAGATTTAATACTAATTAGGATAGTGTGCTAAGTCAAAACGTATTAAAAAAAAAATAAACCGAGATTGACAATTTAGTGAGGGTGCTACTTCTTATCCTAATGAGCATTGATTGATAATTTAGTTGGGGGGGGGGGGGGTTAGAGTTACTTTTTAAGTATATTATAAGTTATAAGTTGATTATACTAAATTTATAATTTTTAAATTATATTATATTTTTTAGGCCTAAAAATAAGTTTTTTTTTTTTTTTTTGTCTTTTTCCAAACAACTTTCAAAAATAAAAAAGAGTTTAAAAGTCAAAAATTAATCTAGATAAACCAGTCAAAATACCCTCTAATTAAAAATGATTATTAACATATTATAATAAATTAAATTACATTAATAATATGAAGAAAATAAATTTAACTTGTACGCCCCTTTTTTTTTATTTAAAGAGATTCTATCCAATTATCAACCTCGATGCGGAAAAGAGCAAAGAAAGAAAAGTTGAAGACGGTTTAACGATAATAAAGAATCCCTCTAATCTTGTGGCTAGCAGAGGCGAACCTAGAATTTAAAGAATTTGGGTACACCAATATTACCTTAGCTCAAATATGAGCTTTAAGATAAACTTAAAATAAAAATAGTGAAAAAACATTCTAGCTGGATTCAAACTCAAGTCTCATGGGTAGATCCTCTAGCTTGTACCACCAGCACAATGATACTCATATTCTTTTCATGGTGCAATGTTAATTATATCCTAATTTTTGTCAATTTCTCAAAATCGATATATATGATTTTTTTTTTAAATTAACGGATGCACGTACATCCCACCCAGAGAATATGTATCTGGAATGGCTAGCAACATCAATACTAATCATGTATCTAAGTTTGTGTAAGTTACCTATTAAAATACGTAAAAATAATCTAACAATATTATATAACTTAAATTTCTTTCACGAACTAGAACTAGACAACGTAGCCCATATACAAATTCATGTAACATGTAAAGTCTTCCATTCGAATAGAAGCTCTAGCAAAAATAACATTTTTAACTGAAAAGATAAAAATAAAATTTCTATATATTTTGTTCTCTTTAGATTTCATTTATATAGTTACATTGAATTTATTATTTTTGTTTGTGTGATCGCCAAGCCTTTACCAATAAATATTTTTCTAGACTTGTAATGACAAAGTTTCCGTTTAAAAGATTCACATAAAGATGAAGAGGAATGTTTTATGACACCCGTGTAAGTTTATCACTTTCCTATTTCAATTTATCTTAATTAATATATAGTCACACAAATGTTTAAAAAACTTTTTTTTTTTTAAACTTTATACTAAGTCAAAATTTAAACAATATCACATAAATTAAATAAAGATAAAAATAAGCTTAGGTTCAAAATGTCGTTTAGTGATATGTTTACTTAAGAAAGCTTATACTTTCTCATTTTTCTTTTTAGTTAATCTAAAAAAGAATGACACATTTTTATATTACTTAAAAGTTTAATTTTAAAATGTCTATTTTATCTTTAATGTAATGTTTTATAGTTACACAAACATCTATCACTTATTTAAGACCACAAATATCAAAAGTTTTTTTTTTCTTTTATAAATTCCATGTCAAATCAAACTATAACGGGGTAAATATGAAAACGAAAGCAAGGACAGGGGAAGCCGTATCATGCCGACCTGTAAATAGACAGTTTCTAATTTAAATTAAAGAAAGAAACGCTCTCTACATTAGTTTCAGTACTAATCTCTTTAATTTGGAACAAGTTAACAAATAAGAGCATTTTAATACATCATGATGATCCATTGAATGAGACATATATTAAAAAAGAAATTAAAAAAAGGAAGAAATTAAAGCAGTAATAATGAACCAAGCAAGAGGGGAGTGGTGGCTGGTCACATTTAGCCATAAGGTGGAGATTGTAAGCTATATAACCGGTTGACCAAGCTTTTGGGTCGTCAAAATTACTTATTTTAAAAAATGTGAGATGTTTAGCTAAGTATTGAAAGAAAAAATATGCTTAAAAGAGTAACAGAGAAATTATTTTACAAAATAAATTGATTTTAAAAGTTTGATCAAATATATTAGCAGTCGTATTAAATGGCACACAAAATAATTGGACCTAAACAGAGGCGGAGCTAGGTGCGGACGAACCCACTAGCTTTTTCGTAGACCCTATATTTGTATTAGATTTTTTTTTTTTAATGTATATTAACTTGTGAACCCCCAAACAAATTGATTTAGAACCCCAAACTCCTAATCTTAGCTACCCTTCTGGTCACCTAAAGAAAATGACAATTAGCAAAACAAGATATTGGAACTCTAAAGTTTGAAGATATATATATATATAAGGAAATTTGAGTTTTACCAATGACTGTCAGCATCTCCCAAGTGTAAAATCCAGTTTCAGCATGAAAGGTGAAAGGAAGTAATGGAGCTTGAGGGTGACATCTGGAGAATTATAAGCTATATATTATGCTCTTAATTATATAGTTATTTGTATATAAACAGCTATTAATGTGCTTATGGTTGTCATTTTTTGGAGGAGAATTGCAGGGGTGTAACATGTATATATTTATTTTTTAATAAAAGTTTGTCATTGTGCTTAATTAAGCTAATCTAATTTACTTTTAAAATGTGCAACTTGTATCCGTTAAGAGTGTCTAGCTAGAGGAATTAATGTTGTAAATCCAGGATTACTTCTTTGTAGAATGCTATTTTCCAAAAATCAAACCAAATTTATTTTCCAATGCAAACATTATATAATATAGTTTAATGTTGTGATCGACAGGCTTGCACCATATATGAACAATCTGTAAATTTCTATGGCCCACGTAATTATATTTTGGTTTAATAATTAATATAAGTTAAATCTTAAATATGTGTGGAGAAGTAGGAAAGTGGAGAAGTTACTTAGTAACTTCCAACTACCCATTAAGTCTTCCAACTACCCATTAAGTGGGGAGTTACTTGGTAGTTTTAAAACTACCCATCATCTCCACTACTCACCATGATGGAAAATGGGAATAATGTTAAAAACTCTCTTATTTAAAGGGTCTTCTCTCTGCCATAAAGATATAGTCTTATCCATCAAAGCTATTCAAGACAAGAATAATGTTAAAAACTCTCTTATTTGGTTTAAGACAAGAAAGAGAATCAACTTTTGAAGAACAATAAAGAAAATACTTCCGCTCAATTCCAGTCAAGATTATAATGGATGATTCGGGTATGAATTCTTGATTGAATTACTATATTTATATATATGTGAAAATCATGTAGTTCTACGGTCATGAATAATTGATAGGATTTATGAATGTTTAGATTGTTTATGTGTTCACAATCCCTTAAATCCTAACACAATCTATCAAGGTGTCCCTTGTGGAACATCCAATAAAATTGAAACAAAAAACTATCAAGCTAATGAGGGTTCGATTCCAACCTTATACAATCCCTTCCACCGTTTCCTTTTTCGTTGATAAAGTAAAGACAAAAAAATCCTTGTGAGTCCTTTTTTAATTTCTCCTACTATTTTATCTGATGTATAATATAAAAGTTTGACATAAAAAGATTAAAATTTGTTTTGAGCAATTTATATACAAACTTTTTGTAACATCTCGCAAATTGAAATAACTAGGAAGAAGTTTAAAATTGGAAATAGCCATTTTTGGAAAGATTATAAAAATCTGGAAATTTTGTTAAGTATGTTAAGTTGAGTGTTGGCCAACTTCAAACGACCATAACTCCTAGATCAGTAAGAGTTAGGTGTGTTTCCAGATATCGTAGGAAAGATCTTGGAATAATATTTCCAACGCCGCCAAGTTTGCGCGATTCCGAGTTCGTATGAGTGAGATATTCCCATTGGAAGTTGGACTGTTCAAATAAGAAAAGTCCAATCCGGATTTTGAAAGGGTATTTTAGTTTTTTCCTTACCCAATTATTTTATTCCATTTTTGATAATTAAGTTAGGGTCTAATCAGAATTAGATCAGTTTATGCTTTTACCAAAACAAGTTAGGGTTTTGAGAGAAGAGAGAAGAAGAGGAGAAAAGAGGAGAAGGAGCAAGAATCGTCAACATCTTCAAGAATTGCTTGTGGATTTCGTCAAGGGGTGATCCATACGAGGTATGTGAGATCACATAGCATTGGGTTAGTTCACCCACGCACTAAACATGATTCAATTCAGCCAAGTTATATTGATTTGAAAGTAAATCCTATGAGTTCTTGATGAAATTCGTTAGAAATCTTGTAGGTTCTTGTTGTTGAAGTTTCTTGAGATTGATTCATGTATTTAGGTGTGAATTCGAGTTGAATCTTACATATATTGAGGGTTTAGTCGATTCTAAGTGTTTGGAGAAAGAACCAATTGAGTTTAGAGGGTTTAGAGTTGAAAAACGAGCAAGAAAAAT
>JAJONR010031800.1:0-110761 GCA_029582245.1 Solanum etuberosum
TTCTAAAGGAGGAGTAATAGATTCAACAACCTTGTTGGAAGAAGTGTACCATTTGTTAATGATATCTTGTAAGGATTCATTTTGATCCTCCATTTTACCAGTCATCTCAAACCATTTGAAGAATTCAATCTCACAACCGATTCTTCTCATGTCTGTCATCCAAGAATCTCTAAATGATTCTCTTTGAGGAAGAGTATATGTAGCTACATACCATTTTCTCTTCTTTTGGTTTCCTGGGTGGATCCATTGCTTATGCAAGATATCTGGGTTTGGTTCAAAGACCTCATTTGTTTTAAGCATTCCGATCCACGCCGGTTTCTCCTTTGGCGGTTCCATTTCACTTGCTGAAGGACTACCGGGAAGATCTTGTTAAAAGACTTTAGGAATATTTCCTGAAAAGTCTACGCAGTAACTTTGCTTTTACTGTTGTCAGTAACAGTATATAAATCATATTCATCTTCAGCTTCCTCCGGGGTTTTTGAAGGAGAAACTGGTCTAGGCACGAGTCTTAAAGGACAAGACGTAGAGGGGCCGGACCATGACGACCTTCGGTTCGAGAAAGATCGCATAATTGGATTGTCAAGAAATTTGAGTTCTATTGACCCATCAGGAAATTGAACGACTTTTTCAATCTGAGATCTTTCAGAATGAGACGCAAAAGGCTGGGTTATGGCTTCAAAACGCCAATCATTACTGGAGAGTATTTCTTTCCATTTGAGTAGACGAGGAACAAAGATAGAACTATGTTCATGGTTGGTTTCCATAAGCATAGTCTCACCTTTAAGACTCTATATCCGTGCCTTAGGGGCAAGAGTGGTTTTCATAAGCCTATAATAAACGTGATAGATGATAGCTATTTTGCGAGTATTAGCCTTACTATTCAAGTTTTTTGTTTTGACATTAAGAGTCAAAGAATCCATGACATTAGGATCATTAATGTCAAGTGAAAATTTAGGATAACAATTGAAGTAAACCGGCCCATCAACTAGGTTACTCAGCAAAAATCCTAACAATGAGTCCTCAAAATTCAAAAATCTGCCATCTCTAAGGATGACACAAACAAGAATATCAAGGCCTTTTCTAAAGAGACGCTTAACAGCTACTTGCACTAAACCAATATGCAAATAGTTATAATTAGTTTTATAACGATTGATATCATTATCTTTGAGTAAACGAA
Source organism: Solanum etuberosum (assembly GCA_029582245.1). Taxonomy (NCBI): domain Eukaryota; kingdom Viridiplantae; phylum Streptophyta; class Magnoliopsida; order Solanales; family Solanaceae; genus Solanum; species Solanum etuberosum. The sequence continues at coordinate 1,178 of JAJONR010031800.1, forward strand.
TAATTTCTAAAGAATTATTAATAGCAATAGTAGACTCGCAGGTCTTAATATTATGACGAGTAGTAAAATTGAAATTACCTAAGTGGTAAATATTTTTAAAAGGTTCTTCTGGTATACTCCAGTTTTGTAAATCATTTTCTTCGGTAAGACTTTTCTTTCTTTTTTTTCCTGATCTTATTAGGCGGTGTGATAAAGCCGAAGTCTCGACAAAACTTTCCAAGTTCTCTTCTGGAGGAAGATTGCTCTTTCTTGAGCTGGTTCTTGAGTTTGATATCTGTGCAGAGTTCTAATCCTACAATGTTGATAGTGCTTACTAAGTCACCATATGTTAGTTGGATATAGGGGATACGACCATCGTTGCGATCTTGAATTTTAGTCCTTACTTTGTCAGCAAAGAGAGGAGGTAGTCCGCTGATGAAACATTCTTTCCAGAAATCCAGATGACAATCTAGGCGAATCATGACCTTCCTGAGAAAGGCATGTTTCAAAGACCTCATTTGTTAAGGGATAACAAACTCCATGAAATGGGTGTTGCGATCACTACTTACAAGATGAGAGGCTCTGCAGACAGAGAAGCTTCTACAATGATTGTTGCAGGTTTCACCGGAATGCTAAAACATTGGTGGGACAATTACTGCAATGATGAAACTAAGCATCTCATCATTAACGCCGCTGCAACGGAAACAGTGGTAAAAACTGAAGGGAGCAAACAGACCACTTCTCAAGTTACTAAAGACGATGCTTGTGCTACTCTCCTTTACCATATCGCTAAGCATTTCATTGGCGAACCAAAACTCTTCCAGGATAGGAGTCTCCAAATCTTAAATAATCTGAGTTGTCCAAATTTAGACAACTTTATCTATTACAAACATGCCTTCCTCAGCAAGGTCATGATTCATAATCAAGATTGAGGTCTTCATCATCGCTGTAATCATCAGAAGTTTCTGAAGTTTCAGAGAAGGGTTCGTCTAGAATAGCAAGGAGTTTTCCCTAGAATTTTAAAAATACTATCTAATGGACTTACAGAACAAAATTAATTTAACAAGTATATTATTAATCACACAACATGTATGTTGAGAGGTTCTCTTGGTTTTACATCAGTTCTTTTCTTAGAATCATCTTAGTTACGGGACCACCATCAACAGGTCTAAATGCCTACCTGGCAACAACAACCTTACAAATTCGGCTGACCAACGTATGCACTGGATATTAATCGGTTACCTCAGACTCATAAGAAAGAATGATTACCTCACACCAAATATAGAAACATTCATAATAGAACATGATATATGAATTAATAAACATTTACATACAAAGCATAGTGATGTAAATTATTACATACTTAATTAAAATAATTATGTCAAGCCTTAGACAGTATATCTACTTAGTTGCTCATACTAAGTATATATACTGCCAACATGGCTCTGATACCAATAAAAGGATCCAAAATAATATAATAAAAATAAAATTATAAAACTTATAAATTTTATTTAGTGAAGCATTAAAGCATGGGAGATACAACGGGATGTTTACAAGGGGAGTAGAAGAAGCTTTAAGAATATGGAGTTAATTTTCTGATGCCTTCTCTTTGGAATTCTACTGCCTTTATAGGCTAAAATGGAAGAAGCATTTATATCTCAGGCGTACAAGTGTAAGGTGTAGATCTTCCCGACACGTCTTGTCGGTGTATTACTTTTGAGAAAGTAAAAGTTGATGTGTGCTTGATTCCTTTTAGGAATAGTAGCTTGTCTTTTGGGAAAAGTAATTCCGATTCTTTGAACCTCTACTTTTCTTAAAGGTCAAGTTCCTATTCTTGATAGGGATAGTAGCTTGTCTTTTGGGAAAAGTAATTCCGGTTCTTTGAACCTCTACTTTTCTCAAAGGTCAAGTTCCTATTCTTGATAGGGATCTCGGTAAGCAGCTGCTATTCCCTTAGGGTCTAGCATATCTCCGTTGTCATTTTCTGAAGTGGCTTCTTCAAGGAGAAGCATAATGTCATCATCATTGGATTGCTCATCATCCATTTATAGGAGAGCTTTCTTCAATCTTTCTTTAAGTTCTTTTTTTGATGGTGAGGCAGAAGCTGTTTTGGATGCTACCTTGGTTGGAGTATTAGGCGTCCATCCTCTGATCTTAATCTCTTTAGAGAGATATTTGATTTTGTCGAACTCAATCTTTGCAAAATTCCATGATATGATATAAGAAATCCTTCTTTTGACGAAGAAATTCCACATTTTAATGTGTTCTGGGAGAGTTGAAATTTCTTCTTTGATTTGAAATTCTTCAAACCTGCTGAGAAATTATTGTGGTGGAATTTCTTTATTTCCTCCGAAATAATTCCACCATTCATAAAACCATATGGGGATAATAGATTTGACCATTTCAGGACAATATTTAATGAACCAAGTATGTCCTGGCCTAATAAATAAAAAATTAAACCAAGCACTCTTGTAATCATGCCAATTATAAGTTTGTGGCTTATGTGGCATTGATAGTGTAATGGAAGTAAGTAGATGATCTGCATACCATTCTGTAGGGGACATAACTCTCTTAATAGTGAATCTGGAGTAGCTGATATACTCTGGATTTTTATCACTCATGGTGTGTTCAACAATAATAGACTCAGTGTCTACTAATATGGCTTCGTAGTAGCTTTGTGTTTTGAGCGGATTATCAGTATCCGTGAAGTTGTTGTTTGAATAGACTGGTTTAATAAGACTTGCAATAGGAATTCCTTCATATTGCTTATCTATGGCCAGTACTGGTATTGTTTGTCTTACCAGGTATTCAAATTCCTCTTTTGCTGGGGATGCTTCAGGTTTCTTTCCTGTCAATGGTTGGACTGCTTTCGCAAAGGTCTCTGGGGCCTTCATTGTGTAACTTTCTTTGGTTCTTACCGAAGAAGATGTTGCTCCTTGTTCAATCTTTTGATTGACTAATTTGGTAGGGGTTAAAACCTGTATTTTTGGGTAATCCGCCAATGCAGTGTATCTGTTCTGGAATCCTATATCCATCATAGGGTTTGATCCTTGCGAACCATTTGGTTTGATTGGAGGCATACTAGAGAGAGGGAGTTCAAATGGTCTAGCAATTTGTTGTTTTTGCTTCTGAGGTGAAGCTGGCTTATGTGGCCTTATGGTGGGCCTCATATCTTCCCTGTAAAAATGCTCTCGTTAAGAAATCTGTGAGGGAGTTGTTTTCTCTTTTAATAAAATTAATTTGAAAATCAAAGCTAGATAGTAGAGCTTGCAATCTAGCAAATATTTGTTTAGAAACAAGATTCTTGACATCTTTTTGTAAAATTTCTTTAGCAGATTTACAATCTACCCTTAATAAAAATTCTTTATTAATAAGATCGTCTTGAAATTTAGTGATACATAGCAATATAGATAAGACTTCTTTCTTAACAGTTGAATAGTTTTTTTGAGCGGAATTCCAGATTTCAGAAGTAAAGCGAACAAGTTGTTCAGGAGATTCGGGGTTGATTCTTTGTTTGAGGATTCCCCCATAACCGATATCAGAAGAATCAGATTCTACTATCATAAAGGCATTAGGATTAGGGATACCTAAACATGGGAGGCTCAGGACTAAAGACTTGACTTAGATGACAACTTTAGTTTGTTCTGGACCCCAAGGGACATGATTATTCCTAAGGCGTTTATACAAAGGTTCACAGACCTGTCTAACTTTAGGGATAAAATCTGCAACATAATTAAGACTTCCTAAGAATCTTTGGAGTTGGGTTTTGTCGAAGATCTTATCGGGAAATTTGGATGAGAACTCTATAGCCCTGCAAATTGGTTTGTAAGCGCCTTGGTAGAGGTCATGACCTAAAAATCTTATGGTAGTTTGGAAGAGTTTAATCTTCTTAGCACTAATAACTAGGCCATTACTCTTATCAATCTTGAAGAAAGTATTGAGATGTTTGAAATGAGAATCAATGTTCTTAGATAAAATTAGCACATCATCTATGTAAACAATAGAAATATAATTGTGATCATTGAATATCGAATTCATGATCTTTTGAAATTCAGAAGGCGCATTTTTGTGCCCGAAAGGCATGACATTCCATTCATATAGCCCGAAAGGGACATTGAAAGCAGTTTTGTATTTATCTTTTTCAGAAATTTGGATTTGGGAAAAACCTGATTTCATATCAAATTTGCCATATATATTGGCTTTAAAAGATCTTTTCAAAAGATCTCTTTTGTTAGGTATGGGATACCTATTGAAATCTGACTGTAACTGCTAACACGGTCAATGCAATAGAATCTGACTGTAAGGGAGCTACTAATAACCGACATAAAACCACATGAGCTAAATATGGAGTCCGATGTATACGCCACATCGAGAGGATCCAATATACCATGCAAGAGGCATAGAGGCTTGACTGGCGTGATCACTAAAATGATGCCCACAGAGGGGACTTACATCCTACGAAGCACATAGTTCTAGGACTATTCGGGTACTCTGAACCCTAGTCCAACTGGGAATTAAGTCTACTCTCAACTGATTATGTAACTAACACATTATGACTGAATTTCTGTAATAATGGATAACTCAAAATACTGACATGCAAAATCTGAGAATGCAACATTAATGTATGCTCCCAGCTAACTCTAGCAAAACTAAAACTGAAAGTGCATGACTAAATCTTAAAACACATGTCTATTGTCCTCGAAGAATGAGGACTCACCAACAAAGCTGCTGAACTGGAGATCGAGAACCGATCTATGCGTGATCTGGATACTGAGGACCTGAACCTACATCATGAGAAGATGTAGCGCAGAGTATGCGTTACTACTTGGAAGGTACTTAGCATGCAAGATATAATAAAGCTGAACAACATATACATAACTGAATAGATCATACTGAGTGCAATGACCAAGTATATAACATGATGACACTGAATACTGAAATGTAACTGGAACCTGGTTACTACACTAGAATCTGACTGTGGGAGCTACTATTTACCGACATAAAACCACATGAGCTAAATGTGGAGTCCAATGTATACGCCCCATCGAGAGGACCCAATATACCTTGCCAAGGGTATAGAGGCATGACTAGCGTGATCACTAAATAAGATGCCCGCAGAGGGGACTTACAAACCTACAGGGGAACGTAGTTCTGGGACTATGAGGGTGACTGAACCTAGTCTAACTCTGTGTTAAGCCTACTCCCAATTGAATATATGAAATATCACATAACTGAAATAACTAGATAGTTCAAAATTTTGACATGCTAACTTAAAATGCAACATTAATGTAGTGATAATGAAACATTTGTAAAGTGATGCATGTATATATGTATAAACTGACCTAGCAAGTGTAATTCATGAACTAAACGAATCTACACCACTAGGGTTTTGAGTTTCATGCAAGGGTTAAGCATCATAGCTATGAAAACGTAATATTCTGATTGGATTCATTTAACAGCTAAATCACAGTAGTAATCTGAAGTTCTAGAAACCCTAGGTCTAAGATATATGAAGGGAATCAAGAATCTGACTGAATTCTAGGGACCCAATGGGTGAAAGGAACCCACTAGTGAAATCCCACATACCTGGTGATGAAATTCACGGAGAAATCTTTCGATTTCGGGGATGGAACTTAAGAAATCCTTGTTGTGAGTTCTTGAGGGACTTCTCGACTTTTCTCTATGTTTTGCTCCAAGTTTACTTGATTTTTGTGAATGATCCATTAGGGTAGGTTCTATTTTAGTTTCTAGGCTAAAACTGACCAAAACTACGTAGTTTAGGGTTAAACGACGTAGTTTAGGGGGTCCAACGCATAGGGAAAAGGCCAAATGACCCCTGACTTAAAAGCTGACGAGGCTGACCAGGGGCCCCTCTAACGGACCGTCAAAGGGACCACAGACCGTCAAGCTGGTCGTGGTCCTTGGTCCAGTAGATGCTGGTTTCTGGGAAGGCTTCCACGGGTGCCACCACGATCCGTCGTCAGGACCACGGCCCGTGAAAGGTCCCTTTATCTGGCGTCTGGGCCTGGTAGACTCTGCCTAGCTCCCACGAGTGCAAGTACGGCCCGTGAAGGGCTCCGTGGTTTACCTCTGCTGGGAAGGGGCTGAGTCCACTGGCAGGTCAACGGACCGTGGTCCCTCTAACGGTCCGTGAACCCTGTCGTGGTTCACTGGGTCAGGTGTTTTTCTACTGCATTTTCTAAGTCTGGTTTCCAAGGTGTTACAATATCTCCCCCTTGGGAACATTTATCCTCAAATGAACTCTAAAATGGCTGGATATGGAAGGAAAGAGTTGCAACCCTACCACTAATTTCTAGAAATTGATTTCTGATTGAACTAAGTTCCAAGAACATGCAAATACGTTGAAAATGCAAGTATAAATTGGAGAAACATGATACTAAGACTGAATCTATGCATGAATGACTTAAAAATTGGAGAGGAACTATTACCTCAAGCAGGACTGGATTCGGAAGGAAATAGATGAGGATACTTGGCCTTCATGACTGCTTCTGCTTCCCAAGTAGCTCCCTCTACGACTGACTCTCCACAAAACCTTAACTGAAGCGACTTCTTTGTTTATCAACCTTCGAACCCGACGATCAAGAATTTCAACTGGCTCCTCTTCATAAGTGAGACTATCCTTCACAGCCACACTCTCTAATGGCACTATAGATGTTGGATCACCCACACACTTCTTCAACAAGAAAATGTGAAAAACTGGATGGACTGTTGCTAGTTCTGCTGGCAAATCTAACTCATAAGCCACTTTACCAATCCTTTTCAGGATCTTGTAAGGGGCTCCATATATAGGAATGAGCTTTCCTTTTTTGCAAAATCTCATCACCCCCTTCATAGGTGACAGTTTCAGGAAAACTCAATCATCAATTTGGAACTCCAAGTCCCTTCTCCTTACATCTGCATAGGACTTCTGGAGACTCTGGGCTTTCTTAAGTCTATTTCTGATGAACTAAACTTTCTCCATAGCCACATGAACTGAATCTTGCCCTATTAAGGCTGCTTCACCTACCTCAAACCAACCAACTGGAGATCTACATCTACGCCGATACAATGCCTCATAAGGTGCAATCCGAATACTGGAATGTTAGCTATTATTGTAGGCAAACTATATAAGAGGAAGGTGATGATTCCAACTACCCTTGAAGTCGATCACATAAGATCTCAACATGTCCTCTAAGGTCTGAATGGTACGCTCTTCCTGGCCATCCATCTGTGGATGAAACGTTGTGCTAAGATTAACCTGAGTACCAAGACCTTTATGAAACGACTTCCAGAAATGAGAGGCAAATTGAGGACCTCTATCTGAGATTATAGACAAAGGAACCCCATGCAACCTAACTAGCTCATTAATGTATAGCTTGGCGTAGTCCTCCGCTGAATCTGTAGTCTTGACAGCCAAAAAGTGCATAGACTTAGTAACTCTGTCAACTATCACCCAAATGGAGTCATGTTGTCTGCGAGTACGAGGTAAACCTTTAATAAAGTCCATGTGGATCACTTCCCACTTCCAAGTAGGAATGTTCATCTGTTGAGTCATACCTCATGGTTTTTGATGTTCTACTTTCCATTTCAAAACTGGGATACCTAATCCATTTCAAAGTTGAATGTTGTCACCGCTATACTGATGACGAGGCTCTTACCGCTATCTATGTAAGTTTTAAGGTACGCCTGCACCATAGTCCTTCGATAACTCACCACTTGGGGAAATGTCGAGCCCTTTGATATCAGACGCTTCGATGTGAACTAGAGTTGCAAGGCAAACCCTACAATGAACCCCTGCCTCAACTCCTTGTATGAAGGGAGAAATGTGGGGCTAGGCACATCCTACTCTAGAAATTCCAACACATAGTCAAAAATGGATGACGAACCCTGTTGGGGACCAATCAACCCAACTTTACTCCGAGGAGAACCCACTCTCCCAAGAACCTCACCTACTTAAGGGGTTCCCTTAGAGGAGGTTTGACCTCCTAACACTAAATATTGAGGAATCAAGGTAGTGAATGACCTTCCCAAAGTCTTGGATTTCCCTAGACTCTCTAAATGTTGAAGAATACCTTGGACCTTGAAGTCCATGCCCGACTCAGACCCTCTAGCCCGTTCACGTGTTAAAATTTAGGTGGAATATGTTGATGCTTTATCCACATCGACCGAGTTATTTTTTCTATCAATCTAGTAGATGGTATATTACAAAGAAGCAGTTTTAGAGGTTAATGAAAGAGAAAGCACATGATAAAGAGTCAAAAATAGAATTCACAAAACTATCGTAAATCCTCCCAAAGTTATGATAAAGACGACTCTGCACCCATTCGCCTAACTCTACTAGGCATTTTCCCTCATTCCAAAAATGTCAGACAACGTAATGCTTTAATACCAAACTGTTACAACACAATTTTTAGTTCATGATAACACCTACTATACCCCACCAGTCGAGAAGCCAAACCCTTAGGCTTGAGCCATAAGCAATGGATTACCAAACAAAAGTGAACAATAAGAAGTATAAATCGTTTAACTAAACAAAGAAAAGATAATCACAGAAAACAATACAGGAACCAACACAAGACATGGCATTAGACACTACTTGAGCATCTAATACAAAATAAGAGTACAAGGCTTCTACACAAACAAGGTAAAATATAATATAAAGACTAATCCTAGCAAAAATAGAGAGAAACCGGTAGCTTTGGGGCCAGGAGCTCACCATTGTCTTCAAAACTCCAAGCTGCTACGCATGACTCCAAATCAACGTTGATCACTCAAACTTTGATCTGAAGGGCGAAGAAGTGTAGTATGAGTTGTTATGATCTGAGTAGGCTCATAATTAGGGAATACCGTAACCCTAGGAACTGGGGCCTGGCCATCCTTCGTTTGCGGTCGACGTTCCGGCTTTGTCCGTCGACAGCTGAATGTTTCGATCTGGTTCGATTCATGATCGCATCTACAAACCTTATCCCAAAAAAGGTACTTAGTAGGCAATGGTCAACTGAGCTCAAAAGATAACCGAAGCATAAAGAACAAATAATAGGAAGATCAAAGCACATGTAACTAAACAAAAGATACTAAAGTAGGCCAGCAAAATTAATAGAAACGGGATAAAAAGTGTAACAATCCGAGTCAAGAATATACTTGTAACCAAGCCAAAAACCTATTCATAAGCAACTAATATAGCAAGTCAACTACCAAAGGTAAGGACGACCCACACCCATAATTCTAATGTACAAATATATAAGATAATCAAGAAAACAATAATAGAGAACAAAATATAGTGAAATAATAACCTAACCAGACACCATACGCCCGGAGGGTCGGATTTGAGAAAATAGAAGAATGTAGCTTTCCAGGACCTGGTGCAAGAACCACGGAAGCCACCAACGGTCTGTGGTATGACACACGGTCCATAAGTGGGGTCCGTCATTGGGAACCAAATGTTTATGGTCTCTGACCCAACCCACGGTTGACCAGGACGGTCCGTGGTTGGACCTACGGACCGTAGGTGAGGGTCAGCATTCAATTGAAGGGAAATGGCTGTCAGGTCAACTTCAAACAGTCATAATTTTTAGCACAAAATGAATAAGGTGGCCCATGACCTATTAAATGAATGATAATTGAATCATATTTCCAACGCCACTAAGTTTGCTAAAATCCCATCTTGGAGTAAAAAGTTATGCTCATTTAAGTGAAGCAATGTCGGGTAGAGTTTGTCCGACGACCCCTACCGACGGTTGGTAGGTCAAACGATGGTCCGTCAGTCCTGTAGTAGGTGACAGTCATACGATTTAAGTCAGGGTCATTTTGGTACTTTCCCCTATGCGTTGGGCACTTAAACTTTGTCATTTGATACCTAAACTACGTCGTTTTACTCAGTTTAAGCCTAATCACTTAGTCAGACATACCCAAAACCTTTATTCACCAAAAATCATCCAAACTTAGAGAAAAAAGGAGAAGAAAGAGGCGCCAGTTTCCCATGAACAACCAAAACGTTTGCTTCAAGTTACAGCCTAAAAATCAAAAAATTTCTCCATAGATTTTGTCACCAGGTATGTGGGATTTCACTAATGGGTTCCTTTCATCCACTAGGTCCCTAGAATTCAGTCAGTTCCTTGAACCCATGCCAGGTATCCTGAAATTTACTTTGTCAGAAGGTTCTGATCGACTAACCAATCTTTTATCCTGAAAAAGGACTCAATTTCGTGCCTGAAATAGTCGCAACACACACAAGCAAACAAAATACCAATTAAGGAAGAGATGCATCACACTTGGGGCAATAAGTACCTCAACCCAACACTTTCCACACCTTCACAAACACTCCAGTGTGTAGATATTATCACCATGGACCTCCATTACTTAGAACCACTTAAATTGGATCTTTGTAACTACTAAAATTGCCAAAAGAAATTTGGAATCGAGCTTATTGCATGTCTGGTCTTATTTTAAAGAATATTCACAAAAGCTCTTCACGATTGCAAAGAACAAGGCTCACAATAGAGGCCCATCTGATAAAAGGCCACCACGAATGAGGAGAGTTCCTTGAAAACATTGAGGTTCAGATGGCCTGACCTTCGAGAATGCAGCTGGCCTGACCTCTGCCAATGCAGCTGGCCTGACTCCGCGAATGCAGCTGGCTTGACATCCGCGAATGAAGATGTCTTCACGTGAACGATGCTCTTAGGTTCCACAACCTCCCGCATTCATGTCCATAGACCTCATGTTTGTGAAGTCTATTAGCACAAGGATCAATGAACATGGCCACTAGGTCATGTGAACACGCAAACAAAATATGCACTACATCAACTGGTAAACTCAACATGGAATTCTCCGACGGGGTGCCCATGATTCATTCGAAATCCAATGCGTGCAAAAAAAATATGTTACCCTACAAAATTCAATATTCTGGACTCAATGGAACCATCGAAACTTCAATCCAAGGTTGTTTCAATGAAAAGTAGATGTCACACCCAAGTTTCGTTTAATGCTGAAAACCATAAGAAGGCTAATAACAAGACCGGAAGTCTCCCAAACCCCATAAAGTATTATTCTAGACAAAAGTTGACATTCTAGTGCGAACCACACATACAAAATCTCATCCGAGCATGTTTACAAAGAATGTTGACCAAGGTTAAACTGAGGCCTTAACTTGGAAGTTAAAACGCCTTGTCGCATAAACTAGCATTGAATGCCTCAGAAGCCATATCAACCATGCTACTAGCTTAAAATGACCCTTTTGGAGATGATGGAATCATCAAAATTTAATTTTTATGTCACCATCCTAAACTTTTGACTGAAGCCAACTATTCAAGTTTCAAAAACTCTAAAACACATAAACTTGAGCAAAACCAAAATGAATGACTCATCGACCAAACTGTCAGTCCCAAAAAGTTTCTATAGGAATGCTCTGAATGCTGAAAAATAAAAATACAAAGTAAATGACCTGGAGGGTCATTACAATTATTTATTGAAATCAAGATTCAATTCAAATTCTTTATGAAATTCATCTAGTAAAATGTGTGTCAACAAACTATGCATATTATATAGTAAAGATACAAGGGGAATGATAATGTTATTTTATGTTTGTCTTGATGGATAATTAAATTTGTGCGTGCTCCATAAACATTGGTCCTTGAAGCAGAGGTTAGAGGCTAGTAAATACACAGACCATTCAAATTTTTCAAAAGCCTATTGAAATTGTTATAAGTATGTTATAGTTCTTTCCCCTTATTTTGGACGATAGCTTTTCATTTACATATATATTTCGAGGATTTTAAAAAAGTTCCATTTTTTATAATAGGGTTATTTTGGATAGGCAATTTTGACCCAACATATATTTTGTCTATTTTTTTACATTTTTTAGTTTACTTTCTGCTGATATGGGTCTGGGGTGAGTTTATATGAACTATTATTGTCGACCCAATTATTGTACTTTACTTTAATATAGCTACACTAGACCATTCTTTTTCAGTAGACGGCCATTTTAAGCAAGTACTCTCAACAGTGTGTTCTTCAAATATGGACTTTTATCTTAGAAAGAAAGGTGTTTTAAGTCAATGTCACCACTCGATTCCTTGAGTCATGATCGTACCTATTATAATCCACCAGTCGGTATGCCAATCCATAACCCAGAATGACAAGTAATGAGTATAAAAGTAGATATAATTAGAAATTATATGTTAACAACAAAACAGGACAAAAGAGGAAGCAAACCACAACTATAGGCAAAAAGATTCCTCCTTGAACCTAGAAGTCACAAGAACAAAAATGTGCAAATCAAAAGCGTACAAGTTGAAAAAGTGGACCAAAATCAAATCTTTCTAAAAATAAAAAGACTCAATATACAATATACAAAAGCATTTGAGCGAATCCAGGACACAAGTACTCATCCTCGTCTCCGATCCAAAAACTACTACTAGCACGAATGATCACTGATGGTAGCTGGTATTAACACCTGCATTAGGAAATAGATGCAAATTGTTGCATGAGTACAAAAATAAAGGTACTTGGTAGGCATCATAGGCCGACTGAGCCAGAAGGGTAAAGACAATATGAAAAGATAGAATCTAGACACAAAAAAAGGTTGTAGTGGAATTAAAAGAGAGCACACGAGTTAACCCACGAATGGCCTCAAAATGCTTCCACATTATAAAAAATAGGAGTACAACAACAATACAGTCATTTCAACATCCAAAACACATAAAATTAAAATTGACCAGTTTCAGCGTGAAACAGGAATCGTGGTACCCGCACCAGAATTTCAGAAATTGACTTCTTAAAAAGGTGCTTATCATTACCCCCAAACATCAATTCCCAAACAGAACAAAATTTGGGGCTCAGAACAGCCAACACAAACCAACATGCAAAATTCACAATAATGAGCAAAACATAACAGAGATAGCCTACTAAACTAAATAATTTCCTCAAATAAAAATTCCCACCAATCTCTTATTTCTCCACAACGTAGTCCTAATCAACACGAAAACATCACACTTTGAATCACTCAAAATGGAGCTCTAGAGAGGGAAAAATGGCCAAATCAAATATTAACAAAGGCTGAAAATCATGTCTAAGACTTTATTAAAAGACTGTCGTTAGAATTGAACAACTGATTGTTAGTATTTTAATTAAAATAATGATCGAGATTCTTCTAACAAAAATGCAAATTAGATTTTTTACCTCTTATAATTTATTATTCTGTACAGTTAAACGTTGAAAGTTGAAACTAAAATTAGGTAAAGAAAATATATGTGATAATCCAAGTTTAATTTTAATGATTTCAAGTTGATTGAACTATGACAACCTAAAAAACTCAATTAATTGGTTATTTGTGTACCTTCGATTCCTCATTCATCCCTTTTATACTATATAATTGCGAGTGTTTTTTTAATGCAAAGTAGTATTTGAATTGCAAAAAAAAAGATATAAATTCATTTTTTGTGTACTTATCACTATAAGTTTAATCAATTTATGAAGATTATTTGATACGGTGAATGGGTGATTTTGAAGGCTATAGGACTTTGCTAAAAAGTTCAAAGTTATGATAAAGCAATATAAAATAGTGATGAGGTATAAGTTGCAAACAGGAGAAAACTAAAACTCATATTGAAATATAGCGAATAAGATTTATGAAGTCACATTACTCTAGTGAAAAAGCTTTATAAATATTAAATTTTTTTTATCGATTATTGAAGAATATAATGATATGAAGGAGTACTCTCTTTAGTTAGATGAAACTACAATCTCCAATTTCACTCAAGTATAGGGGGATTATATTTGTCAGTTAACAACTACAAAAACAGGGAATTACTCAAGTATAGAGGGATCCTTGGGGATGTGATCGATTAATTGCCAATTTCACTAGACGGGTGAGTACTAATTACTGAAGATCACTTATTTTTAGTGGGTAGGCTAGGCTTTAGATGTAATAGCTATCTCTCGATCAGCTATCTGAATCAAGCGACTTCTCTCGAACCTCGACAAGCGAAACAATTATAAACACCCCAAAACCTCAATTAATCTACTCTCTCGAGCAAGATTGGTAGAATCAAATTTAGACTCACTCTCTTAAGCTAAATCCACAATAATTCAATCACTACAATCATCAATTGATAACCTTAATTCTAAAACATCTTTGTCAAGAAAGAAAAGAATACTAGACTAGAACTGCATTTGTAGCTACAGTTTATGAATTAAAACTCAGTTATCAATCGAACCCACTTCAAAACAACAAATAATCAATTACTAACACCCATAAGCTAATTTAGACAATTAATACCATAATCACACCCCAAGAATAGGGGTTTTAGCCATGCATTGTAAAAAGCAGAAAAATATTACCAACTATACTCTCCGTAAGATGGGTAGCAAAATTCCCGTCTTTACAATGGTTGAAATCAACTTAAAATTAAAACCCAAATTTCAAATTCTACTCAAAAACTCATAAAACCAGTGTTTGGGTCAAAAACCCGGAGGCTAATAATGTCAGGACGATGTTTTCATTTTTTGAAAATAAATTTATCCATTCCCAGATTTTTTCCTTCAGTGTCATTCAGCGGTATAAGTCGAGCGTCGCCGACCTGGTCAGCGACGTGCCAAATTCTCCTCTCCATCGCCTTTTTAACTTGAGTCTTCTCCCTTTCTATGTTGTGGTTTTAGGAGATCGAGGTCGGGCTTACCGACCTAATTGGCGATGCACCAATTGTCCTTTCTCATCGCCGTTTTTGCTTACATATTCACTAATTATTCTGTAAATATAGGCGGAGTGAGCCTCCTTCACCGATCCAATCGGCGTGTCACCGAAGGGTACGTTCCACCGCCAAGTTGCCTTTGTCCAAGGGCTGGCACGCTGTAACTTTAGGCGAGTTGAAGGACCACTCGGCAAGTTGCTGAGTAACCTTGGCGATCCTCAACCTTGCTTTTCTTCAACTGGTTCAATTTTTCTACTCTCTTTTCCCGTAATGTCCTTGCCTTGCTCTTTTGTCTTCCTAGATTCAAATCAACACATAAGCATCAATTTAGAGTATAAGATAAGCAATGAGAACATTAAAACTATGATTATCAACCCCTAAATGAGTCGAAATTATATACTCATCAGTAAGATTCAAAACACTCAAAGACCGAGAGGAGAAGAGCGAAAGTCATCTAATAGCACTGAAAAATGATTAGATGTACCTAACTAGCTATGAACATATAAGGTAGACGATAAATCATTATTTGTATAGAATTCGGTTTGGATTTAAAGGTCATGGGGAACACAATTCTCGCTAAATCAACTATTACATCTTGAAACTATAGTTTGCTATTGTTAATTTTCAACTTTAAAAAAAATGGTTACTTGAGTTCAAAGCGATCCAATATTAAGTTTTCGCAATTCAGTTCTTTTGGAAATATTAACCACAACTGAATATAAGCGCCAGTAAGTTTATTTCTGTTGTAAATTCCCTGTGGGATTGACCTCAACTCCAGTTGAGTTCTATAATTTACTTTGGTCGTTTATACTTCTTAATTGAGGTGTAAGTTTGGACGTATCAGTAAATTGTGTTAATTAAGGATTGCCCACTGTATTGCTCACAATAATAAGTGTCAGTGTAGAAATTTCATCATCCCCATAGTCTAACGCATTCAATCCATCTCCACTTTCATTATATTAAATATTCATATTCACCCTGTCCAATTTATCATTGAACATATCTTGTTGGTCTGGTGCTGAATTATGATTCTCTATCAATTTTTCAATTATGTATATCCTTAAAATGATCCTCGCTACATCTCTCAAATAAGCATGCAAACAAATCTAATTGCTTATCTTTAAAGGCAAGATCCTGTAATTTTCAAAAGAGTTGTGCGTGTAAGTGATGACAAGATCTTTCGCTTGGCAATTTAGTCCATAATAGTTTATGATTAAGTTCACAAAATTATTATACACAACATCTCTTCATCTCTAACATGTCACTACCCTTCCAACACCAAATAAATACATTGTTTTTATCATTCCATTAACCATGACAGTCAACTCCTATTGTTATTGAATTCTCCAGTAATGGCATCTACAGATTTTTTGTTTTAAAATATTAATCATGATAGAGATGACAAATGGTGTGACTATTCAAACAGATAAATTGTATGTTGCAATAGATTCCATATTTGTTGCAACAGATCACTAATATGTTGCAACATATATAACTAATATGTTGGATAAATTTTTTGATTTTTTCACGATCCAAATAGGAAGTGATGGCCCTCTTCTTATCCCTTCAAGAAAAGTCAGTGTAAAATTCAAATAATACAATAAAAGCATAAGTTAAACAAGAATCAAGGTCTAATACTATAAAATAATGCAGAAATTCATAATCAACTTAAATATACCTTCAAAACCTATTTTTCACATGTTGAAGTATCTTATGTGCTAAGACAAAATTGAAAGAAAATACAAGTCTCAAATGAAATTGTTTCTAGATTATAACAAGATCACCAATTGGGAGCAAGAGGGTCCGCTGAGATGACAAGAAGCTACCTCACAAATCTCCACACTAAGCATGTGGCGTAGAAAAGAAAAGAGTATTCACATGAACCCGGGCTCGTAACCTACACAAGTGTAGAATTAAGGGTGGGTATCAAACAACACGTCACTCAGGAAACAAACCACTAACTCAAGGAAAACAATATAAAACACAAGTACTTCAATTCCCTCCAACTGAATCTCTACAACTACAACTGCAACAGATAATCAGCCCAACCTAACTGTTCTCACTCAAATACTACTGAACGCGAATAGAGCATCACAACTCGCACTTCAACACACATAACCAAAAGTCCATGTATTTCAGAAGTTCATAATCACAATGATAGATCAACAGTCATAATCAATGAGGGTCAAATGAAGTGCAATGCAATGTAGTGCAATATCATATAGAGTGATGCATGTTTTTCCTAATGATATACACCCACTGACTCTCAGTCCGGGACCTAGAAGGGACTTATCAATCCATATACCCCATACATCTTCCATGAAACGTGTGGAATGACCCATCAATATGAAACCTTCCACGGAGTGTGTAGCCCGAAGCCAATTTCTCATAATTTCCTCAAGGAACTATCACACATTATTATAGTACCAATATAACACATATAGATGCAAATTATCGATGAGAAATGAGAACAACCCACACAAAAACAAGCCAATAAAAATAATATTAGCAGAAATCACTCATTCATGTACAAAGTTTATCATAATTCCAACAAGACTTTCCATTAAATCACCATTCCAACAAGATTTCTCTTCTACCCTCATAACCATTATCGATTAATTTTTTCATTTGAATATACATGAAAGGGTTTAGAACCCTACACCAGTTTGTACTACTCGCAATCAAACAAGGACATACAAGGTTCAGTAATGCTTAACTATGGGTTAAGTAGTCTACTTGCCTCAATTAATCAAATAAATATTATGTCTTCATTGGGTATCCAAATCAACATAATTTATTCAAATAAGTAATCACAAGAAGATTTTGAAACTAACATGTCACGACCCAAAGTACCCTCTAGGTGTGACATGGAGAATATGATCTCGAGATTTCCTAAACAAGCCATTCAACATAAGCAATCATGTAATTAGATAAAGATATACAATGTGAAATTAATCAGGAAGTTAAAAAAGTCTATAATAGCTCAACATCAGGAAATTCTTAATAAAATTTTGAAATGCGGAAGATATATTAAGTCTGAAATAACTCTTTATTACATAGATGTGGCTTGGAAAAATCCCTAAACCATGACTAAGTCTAAAACTTAAATGAAATGAAAGAAAAAAAGTGATAAAAGGTGATCCAACCCTCGAACCATGATGACTCACCACTAGAAACCTATGCTGAAAGATCCAATGTATCTAAGACGGGATGAAGAAACGTTAGACTCTATATTTTAACAATAATATAGGCACAAATATACATCAGTAGTTTGAATACATTGAATATGAGGAAAATGCATAGAACGTAAGGATAAATCATGATAGGTTTGAAAATATAGTAATGCATGACCACGTAATGGTGGCACTTGAGGAAAAATAAGAAATCACATAGGAGATTGGATAGCGGGGTTCGCTTGTCAAATCAAAATGGAAAGTGCTTACCATGCTGAATTGCTAGCCCTATTGCATGGCTTAACTTTTGCAAAAGAGAAAAAATTTAAGTATATTCTGGTGGAAATGGACTCAAAGGTATTGCTAAACTCTCTAAATAATGATAATCCTCAATACTCACACATTTGCGCTCATTGTAGGTCTTTGCTCCAGCAGCTGGGAACAGCGCCACTAAAACATATTCCACGGGAGGCTAATAGGAGTGAAGATGCACTAGTAAAATACAGAAGGAAATCTAAGGACCAATTTATGATTAGAAACAAACTATATATTTTTGAAGTATATGTCTCTTTTATTATATATGAACTTGATAGAGATGCAAATGAAACTGCTTCACTTCGATCAGTTCCCTTTTGTATGGATGTTCCTTATTATTAAATAAATCCTTCCATTCTAAGCAAAAAAAAAAAGTAAAACAATGTTGAATCTTGATAAGCTAAAATCAGAAATCATGAGAAAGAGGCCAATGCAAAACTATAGGAAATCATGTCGTAAGATCAAACCATTTAATTTTAATATGTGGGAAAGACCATTAACTAACATATAACCATGAGATCTAATCACAGAGTTTAATGTATTACCCCATCAAAAAGGGTCCAAAATATCTTTTGAGGACATTAAGGATCATTCTCATAACTTCGAGACTTGGGTACTTGCCACTAGTCCCTCTCAAGACCAAAAGCATGCTGAGACTTTGTATTCGCCTCTATTCTCCTTACATTCATGAAAACTCAACCTATCCTACAGTGGAATGTAATTTATGGCACATGGGTAATTACCTCTAGTCCACTCAGTGCTAAGTACAACTCCCCACTGAATTAATGCGTTATACTTAAGAGTAGCTCTTTAACATATCATGAATTCATACACTTGTTAATCAAGACACTAATCTAAGCATCTCAATAATGATTATATTTAATATAGGAATACTTCAATCAGAAGCAACCTCTTTCATCAAAAGCATGTTGACACTTTATTCAAAAGTATCCTTTAAGTCTTAATCTTTTTAATTCACAAAGAATTAATGTCATTAAGGCTTGACTTAATAATCAATCATACATACAAAGCATGGGTTCACGGATGAAATCCTTAAAAGAATATTATAGTCACAGAATCCTCAATTCCATGTTGCATGCATAATCCCAAAGAATAATTCATAGTCACAATATAATCACATGATATGGGTTCATGTGGAATTCATAAAAAAATACAACTCAATTCATGCATTTTAAGATCATACATATTGAATTTACCCATAAACAATTGAACCCATTCATAAACACGTAAACCCCTAGACTTTAGATTGAATTCATAAAGGAGTTTTGGAGAAATATTTGGGACTCAGTGGATGAAAGGGATCCATTGATAAACTTCCCACAAACCTCGATAACAAAGCCTTAAAGATGGAAGAGAAATCCTTGAAGCTTAAAGAACCCTAGAAATTGTTTGGGGACCCTTTAGAGAGAATTGGAGAGAAAACCTTGTAAGATTTTTGGTGAATGGGAGGGATTGGAAAGATTTTTATGAGTAAAATCAATTATAGGGTTTAGTTATTGGGTCAAAACGACGTAATTTAGAATTTAAAAAGGTAGGAAAATACCCAAATAACCTTCACTTTAAAACTATTGGACAAGTTTTACGGTCTGTAAGAATTCTTATGGACCGTCATGGTCGTCCGTAGAAAGAAGTAATGGACATAAAATATTCCTAATTTTCGATTGATTACCATTGTCAATAGGACTTTCTACGGGTTGTAGACACAAACCGTAGAACCTAAATTTAGTCAAATTTTACTAAGTCTGAAACACCTTTCTACGACAACTTCCTACGATCTGTAGAACCTTCAATGAACCGTCTTGTTGGTCTGCAGGAAAGGTTTAGAAACCCTAAAATTCCAACTCCCAATGCCACTTCCTACGACTGCCTTCTACGAACCATAGAACCATCTACAATCCATAGAAAAGACTCGTAGAACTAGACCAACAACTCAAAAAGGCAACCTTTTTTCCAACCAAAATTTCAAATTTTTGGGGTGTTACATAACAACAACCATATCATAAATTTTTGAAAATTGGGCAAAATTGACCCCAAAAACTGATTTTGAAAATAAAGGGTTAATCTAGAAATTTGTATGAAAATTTGTTACCTAAAGAATTTGAAAACCAAATTGAAAACGAATTTGAAATCCGTCCATAATCACCATTTAAACAAAAACGTTGAGTTCTTGAAAAATTTGTAACTTTGCAATTCAAAAACCTTAATTTGATTGTTTAAATTAACAGAAATAATATGGCATGATGATTTAAGGTCATCGTTACTTACACAAATTATTTATCTCGAAATTTCTCTTTGAAATCGCCTCCCAAGGATTCCCAAAACTCAAAAATGGGGAAAATGGGGAAGAATCCCAATTTTTGGAATAAAACACTGCTAGGCCCCTGACCCATCATGAATGCGGGCTGACTTCTGTGAATGCGGCGGTCAAGGTTTAACTGCACTGCAATTGCGGTCTCTAGCCCCGGGACTGCAGAATTCCAAAAACTCTAATCCTCCGCGAACGAGGGCCGGGTGCCAGGAACCCGAAGGTCCCCCGACTAGGAAGATATTTATGCTATAGGAACACTTCTCACAAACTAAAGATATTAATAAGAACTCAAACTACTGAGACAATTATGAATTCAAGGTTATGATTCATGTTATGAATGATTTCTAGGTGTTTCGAAGTAGCTTAGAGTAGTTAGAATCGAAAGGGAGTGAAGGCACACTTTAAAAGAACTCAAACGGAGCAACCGACTGCAAACTAAATGGGGCAGGTGACCCTGGCGCACTGAGTGGCGCGGGGCGCCAGCCACTAAACTATAGAACATAATTTGGGGCGCACTGGCTGGCGCCACGCGCCAGGCCCCAACCCAAAAAACCCGACGAATTTCTTTGCTCGTTTAGTCACCCTAACTTGCCTAGAATCGAATGGTTTCTTTCCCAATAATTTGGATTTGATTACTTATCATAAGTAAACTCTAATCTACTCAATACAGCCCAAAAACACTCACTTTCATCTCAAGAAATCATCAAAACCCCAACACAATAAGATTTAGGATGAACTTCAAGAACACTTCCCAAGAACTCATCAAGAACTTTAATCTTTCAACTTCAAGAATGAAATTGTGCTGAAAATAACATGTTTGGTGTGTGGGTGAACAAACCCAAAACTATGGAAGCTTACATACCTCATAGCGAACAAACCCATGGCAAAAATCCATAACAAGACTCAAGAACGTCGACGAACGCTTTGATCCTCTCCTCTTTTCTCTTCTTGTCTCTTCTTGAACTCTCAACTAAAACCCTAGGCGTATATTAGGATTATAAAATTGAACCTAATAGGATTAGATCCTTAAAACCTTACTAAAAATGAATTAAATTTGATTTGGTAAAGAAAAGACAAAAATACCCCTTACTATTTCGGGTAACTTTCCTTAATTGGACACCCTGACTTCAAAAGTGCATATTTCACTCATCCGAACTCAAAACTTAGCAAACTCGATAAAGTTGGAAAGATAATTTAAAGACCTTTCATTTTACATCTCATGGCACACCTAACTCATCCTGTACATAAAATTATGGTCGTTTGAAGTTGACAAAAATCTTAGAAGAACTTAGGAATGACTTGAATGAACTCTCTTTAGTTCTTCTTGGAACTCAAGGTGCTACATCTAGTGCCCTTAAAACTTAAGAAATTTTAAATTCCTCGGTAAAATCCTACTCACAATGAATGATGGTTAGAGTGTTAGCTCAAATTGTTTTTGGGGTGTTACAATATCTCCTCCTTGGGATCATTCATCCTCGAATGATGGATGGACTGGGTATGGAACGGGGTTACTCTTATCATCTCTGTCATATCAACTAGAATTTGCCCGCATTACTATTCGAAACCAACTAAGGGCTCTCATTTAGCTATTTCTTATAGTAAAACCTCATTCTCTTGTTCCTCCTCATTATAACCTTAGATAGAATTATCGTACAATCATTATCATAATAGGAACATTACCCTTCTCCTTCGATCATCACTCCACTACTAAAATGACCTTTGCAAAGATATCTCACATACTCTCTAGAACTCAATACTATCTTATTCTCAAACACTTGATGTCACGCCCCGAGCTATCCCCAGGACGCGGAAACGGGACCTAGGATCACGAGTGACCCCAAGCTAACCCTGAGCTGGCATATCATAAGCATAATATGATAACTGAAATAAGATAATTCTGTGCGGAAGCTTAAACATGAATAAATTGAAAGTGATGGAGAATACCTATTCTAAATCTGGATGTATAATCTGAGAGTTTAACGACAACTAGAATATAAAATTCGAATCTAAAACTAATTCTAACTATGCTTGAAATAAAGCCTCTAACTGACTAGAGATGCTGGGACATGCCCCAGCTAAATCTAGCAAAAACTGAAACTAAAGACTGAAAGTAAAAAGATAATCATGTCAATCGTCCTCGAAGAATCAGGACTCACCACTGATGCTACTGAACGGAAGATCAGGAACCAATCTATGCGTGATCTGTAAGTTGAGAACCTGGACCTACATCACGAGAAGATGTAGCGAAGAGTATGCGTCAGTACTTCAAATGTATTGAGCATGCATGATAGAGTGAAACTGAATAATATAATAACTGAAAAAAGTATATAACTGAGCAATGATATGATATAAGCATGGTACTATACTGAGAATACTGAACATGAACTAACTGAATGCAATGACCAAGTTTAAAACATGCTGAGACTGAAATCTGGCTGTAACTGATAACATGGTCAATGCAATAGAATCTGACTGTGAGGGAGCTACTAATAACCCAAATAAAACCACATGAGCTAAATGTGGAGTCTGATGTATACGCCCCATCGAGAGAACCCAATATAACCTGCCAGAGGTATAGAGGTACGACTGGCATGATCATTAAAATGATGCCCACAGAGGGGACTTACATCCTACGGGGCACGTAGTTCTGGGACTATTCGGGTACGCTGAACCTAGTCCACCTCGATATTTAGTCTACTCCCAATTGATTATATAAATAACACATTATGACTGAATTTCTGTAATACTGGATAGCTCAAAATAATGACATGCAAAATCTGAGAATGCAACATTAATGTACTGATAATGAAACATTCACAACTGGGGAATGTAATCTGAATATAACTTACCTAGCATGTGTAATTCATGAAATAAACGAATCTACACAACAAGGGTTCTGAATTTCATGCAAAAACTGAAGCAACAACATAATAATCTGATTTGGATCATTCTAGCAGCCGTAACCCAATAATTTCTAACATTCAAGAAACCCTAGGTCTAGATTTTATCAAGGGAATCAAGATTCTGACTGAATTATAGGGACCTAATGGGTGAAAGGAACCCACTAGTATAATCTCACATACCTGGTGACGAATTCCACGGAGAAATCTTTCAATTTCGGGTTGGAACTGATGAAAACCTTGCCGCATTTTCTGACTAGGGCTGGTCGACTCTTTCTCCTTCTGCGTTCTATGTTATCTAAGATTTTGGTGAATGATTGACTAGGTTAAGTTCTAATTAAGTTAGTAGGCTTAAACTGACAAAAACTATGTAGTTTAGGGGTTAATCGACGTAGTTTAGGGGTCCGACACATAGGGAAAAAACAAAATGATCCCTGACTTAACTGTTGTGTGGACCAACCGACGGACCATGGTTGGACCAAAGGTTCGTGCTGGTCGTCCGTCAAATGGCATCTGGGGCTCGGACCTGAAGGCCACAATCCACGAACCTGGACGACGGCCCGTGGTCTGACCTACGGTCTGTAGGTCCTGGCTATGGGTCATGCCTTAGCTGAATTTTCTGGAGTTCTGGATCTAGAAATCTGGGATCCGACCTACGGAAAAAGGCAACAGACCGTGGTCTGGCCTACGGTCCGTAGGTCCTGGTGTAGGTCTGGAATTTTTCTGGTCTTTTCTGGGAGGGTCTCCAGGTGGTGAACCACGGACCACCACAACGGACCGTGGGTTACCCTACGGTCCGTGAGTGTTACCCATCGGTGGCACCTGTAGCTTCTCAAATCTGGAATCTGGTCTCTCTAGGATACGGGGTGTCACGTTATCTCTCCCTTGGGAACATTCGTCCTTGAATGAAGACTAAACTAGCTGAAATGGAGGGAAAGAGCTGCAAACCCTACCACTAATTTCTAGAGACTGATTTCTGACTGAATTAAGTTCTAAGAACATGCAAATACTCTGAAAATGCAAGTACAAACTGAAGGAACATGATACTAAGACTGAAGCTACGCATATATGACTGAAAAACTAAAGAGGAACTAGTACCTCAAGCTGGAATGGAATCGGAAAGAAATAGATGAGGATACTTGCCCTTCATGGCTGCTTCTGCTTCCCAAGTAGCTCCCTCTATTGACTGACTCCTCCACAAAACCTTAACTGAAGCGACTTCTTTATTTCTCAACCTCCTAACCTGACGATCAAGAATCTCAACTGGTAGATCCTCATAAGACAAACTATCTTTCACAGCGACACTCTCTAAAGGTAATATTGATGTTGGATCACCCATACACTTTTTCAATAGCGAAACGTGAAAGACCGGATGCACCGCTGCTAGTTCTGCTGGAAACTCTGACTCATAAGCCACTTTACCAACCCTTTCCAAGATCTTGTAAGGGCCTACATATCTGGGATTGAGCTTCCCTTTCTTTCCAAATCTCATCACCTCCTTCATAGGTGACACTTTTATGAAGATCCAATCATCAACTTGGAACTTTAATTCCCTTCTCCTTACATTTGCATAGGACTTCTGGCGACTCTAGGTTGTCTTAAGTCTATCTCTAATAAGTTACACTTTCTGCATAGCATCATGAACTGAATCTGGCCCTATCAAGGCTGCTTCACCCACTTCAAACCAATCAACTGGAGATCTACATCTACCCCCATCCAATGCCTCATAAGGGGCCATCTGAATGCTGGAATGGTAGCTATTATTGTAGGTGAACTCTATAAGAGGAAGGTGATCATCCCAACTGCCCTTGAAATCGATCACACAATCTCTCAACATGTCCTCTATGGTCTGAATGGTAAGCTCTACCTGATCATCCATCTGTGGGTGAAATGTTGTGCTAAGATTAACCTGAGTACCGAAACCTTTCTGATATGACTTCCAAAAATGAGAGGTAAACTGAGGACCTCTATCTGAGATGATGGACAAAGAAACCCCATGCAACCTGACTATCTCATTAATGTAAAGCCTGGCGTAGTCCTCCGCCAAGTCTGTAGTCTTGACAGCCAAAAAGCGCGCAGACTTGGTGACTCTGTCAACTAGAACCCAAATGGAGTCATGTTGTCTGTGAGTATGAGGTAAACCTGTAATGAAGTCCATGTTGATCACTTCCCACTTCCAAGTAGGAATGTTGATCTCTTGAGTTATACCCACTTGTTTGTGATGTTCTACCTTCACATGCTGATAATTGGGGCACTTAGCCACAAAATCTGCTATATCCCTCTTCATGCCATTCCACCAAAAGACTCCCCGTAGATCACAGTACATCTTAGTGGTACCTGGATGAATAGAATACCTGAAATTATGGGCTTCTGCAAGAATTTGATGTCTCAACTCACCCACCTAAGGAACACATAATCGATCCTGATAGCGAAGCACACCATCTCCCCCTTGGGAGAATACCTCAACTCTTTGTTGATGAACTGCACCCTTTAGTTGAAGCAATATTAGATTGTTATCTTGCTTTTCCTTAACCTCCGCTACCAATGAAGATTCTGACCCATTCTGAACTGTTACACCATCATCTGATATGCTCATAAGGGGAACTCCCAAGCGAGCAAGCCTGTAAACATCTTTTGCTAGTTCTTTTATTTCTTCCTCAATATGTGCTACACTACCCATAGATAGTCTGCTAAGGGCATCTGCTACTACATTGGCCTTACCAGGATGGTAAAGCACATTCATTTCATAGTCCTTAAGGAATTCAAGCCATCTCCTCTGGAAAAGATTCAATTCTTTCTGGGTGAAGATATACTGAAGGCTCTTATGGTCTGTGAAAACATCTACGTGAACACCATACAAGTAATGTCTCCAAATCTTAAGTGCAAACACCACTGCTGCAAGCTCGAGGTCGTGGTTCGGATAATTCTTCTCATGCACCTTAAGCTATCTAGAAGCATAAGCTATAATCTTACCTCGCTGCATCAACACATAACCTAGGACGACTTTGGACGCATCACAATAGATAACCGTCTGAACCCTCTGGTAGAGTCAAAACCAGAGTGGTAGTCAACCTAGTTTTCAGTTCTGCGAAGCTATTCTCACAATCATCTAACCACTGAAACTTAACCTTCTTCTGAGTCAACTTAGTCAATGGAGAAGCTATGGATAAAAATCCTTCCACCAACCTTCTGTAATAACGTGCTAGACCCAAGAAACTTCTGATATCTATAGGAGAGGTAGGTCTGGGCCATTGTTTCACTGCTTCTATTTTCTGAGAATCCACTCAGATCCCTTCGCTTGATACTATATGCCCAAGGAAAGCAACTGATTGTAACCAAAACTCACATTTGGTAAATTTAGCAAACAACTGGCGATCTTTGAGAGTTTGCAGAACAACTCTTAAATGAGTCGCATGTTGTTCCTCAATTCCTAGAGTAAATGAGGATATCAACAATAAAGACGATAACGAACAAGTTCAAATACTGCTTGAATACCCTATTCATTAAATCCATGAAAGCTGCAGAAGCATTGGTTAGTCCAAATGACATAACTACAAATTGATAATGACCATACCGAGTTCAGAAGGTTGTTTTCGGAATGTCACTATCTCTGAATCTGAGCTGATGATAGCCGGATCTGAGGTCTATCTTCGAAAAATGACTAGCACCCTGAAGTTGGTAAAACAAGTCATCAATCCTAGGGATGGGATACTTATTCTTTATTATGACTTTTTTCAACTGCCGATAGTCAATGCACATCCTGAGAGAACAATTTTTATTTTTCACAAACAACACTGGTGCACCCCATGACGAAATACTGGGTCTGATGAAGCCCTTATCTAGAAGGTCTTTCAACTGCTCTTTCAATTCCTTAAGCTCAGCTGGAGCCATTCTGTAAGGAGGAATAGAATAGGTTGGGTATCTGGAAGGAGATCAATTCCAAAGTCGATTTTCCTTTCGGAGGAACTCCGGGAAGATCTTCTGGAAACACCTCTGGGAACTCATTAACTATTGGAATTGATTCAAGAGTTGGGGTTTCGGAGCTTGAATCCTTAACCCGAACTATATGATAGATATACCCCTTGGAAATCATCTTTCTGGCCTTAAGGTAAGAAATGAATCGACCCATAGGCGCTAAGCTACTACCCTTCCATTCTATGATTTGTTCGTCTGGAAACTGGAAATAAACAATCCTAGTTCTACAATCGACTAAGGCATAACAGGAATGTAACCAATCCATACCTAGAATGATATTAAAGTCTACAATTTCTAACTCTACAAGACCTGCTGAGGTGACTTTATGGGAGACTGTGACAGGGATATTTCTGTATACCCGTCTAGCTATAACTGGTTCACCGACTGGAGTAGAGACCGAGAAGGGTTCTGAGAGAGTTTCTGGACTAACATTGAAGTTGACTGCTATATAAGAGGTTACAAAGGAAAGAGTAGCCCCTGGATCTAACAAAGCATAAACATCTAAGTTAAAAACTTGTAATGTACCAGTGACCACATCAGGAGAGTCTTCTTGATCCTGGCGAGCCTGAAGAGCATACAACCTGTTTTGGCGCTGACCGCCACCTGTACTAGATGAATTACCCTCCTAAGTCAGGTGATCTGCTGGTGTTGCTGAAGTTGTAGACTGAGCTCTACCATTATTACCTCCTTGACCCTGTTTAGAAGAAGGACAATGTCTCCACCTGTGACCAGTCTGAGCAAACCTAAAACATCATTCTTTCCTGCAAGACACTCGCCCGGATGGTTCTTACCACACATAGGACAAGTTGGGTAGGCTTTGGTACCTGAAACACTCCCCTGAGACTTAGAGCATGATGCCCTACCTTTCTGATCCTGTCGAAAACAGGAGGATGGAACACTAGATGATGAAGGTGCTGGGGCTGAAGATTTCAGCTGGAACTGAGAGCGATTTCCACCACCCAATTTTTGTTGAGAATACTCATAGCTGCCTGTTCTAGCCTTCTTGTTCTCCATAGCATGTTCTCTAAGCTTGTCTCCCTCAACCTGGTGAGCATGAGTCATGAGCCTAGAGATGTTCATATTTTCCAGCAACATAGCATTTCTGCACTCTGTTTTCACTAAGTCTTACACTCCATACAAAACTTGTTCATCTGAGCCCTGGAATCGGCAATCATGTGAGTAGCATACCTGGAGAGCTGGGTGAACTTGAGTCCATACTCTTGGACTGTCATGTTACCTTACCTCAAATTCATAAACTCCTGAGCTCTTTCCTCCCTCAACTCTCTTGGGAAGAACCAGTCCAAAAAAAACTCACTAAGGGATTCCCAAGTGATAGGAGCTGCATCTCTATCCCTGTTCTCTTTCCATTGAGTATACCAGATATGAGCTACATGCTTAAGTTGATAGGATGCCAACTCAACCCTATCATTACTATTTACCTACATCACTTCAAAGATCTTCTTGACCTCATCGATGAAATATTGGGGATCCTCACCAATATGTGATCCTAAGAACTCAGGAGGATTAATCCTAACAAAATCACGAACTCTAGCTGCAGCTGACCCAACATTAGCATTTGCAGGAGCTGAACCTGCTGGTTGTTCTGCTTAGTCACACTCTAAGCCAAAAGTTGGATAGCGTTCCGAAACTCTACATTCGAAACTTCCTGATCTGGGACTGGAGGATCTGCGTTAGCATTCCTTACGTTAGCTCTACGAGGAGGCATGATCTGAAACGCATAACGATGAGTTAGAGAGATATCATACCAATGCACGATAAGAATATAAAGAAAGTGAGGCTTTCCTAAAACACTTCGTAGATTCCCCCTCATTAGATGTGGTGGACTTCACACCCATGAAAAAGACTCTACTTAGTGTGGATTTTCAGACATCTTAGGACACTTAAACCTAATGCTCTGATACCAAGTTTTTCATACCCCGAGCTACCACCAGGATGCGGACACGGGACCTAAGAGCACGAGTGACCTCAAGCTAACCCTGAGCTAGCATATCATAAGCATACTATGATAACTGAAATAAGATAATTCTGTGCGGAAGCATAAACATGAATAAACTGAAAGTGATGGGGAATACCCATTCTAAATCTGGATATATAATCTGAGAGTTTAACGACAACTAAATTATCAAACTCGAATCTTAAACTGATTCTAACTATGTCTGAAATAAAGCCTCTAACTGACTAGAGATGCTTGGACATGCCCCAGCTAAATCTAGGAAAAACTAAAACTAAAGACTGAAAGTAGAAAGATAATCATGTCAATCGTCCTCGAAGAATGATGACTCACCACTGATGGTGCTGAACCGATAATCGGGAATCGATCTATGCATGAAT
The DNA here is from genome assembly GCA_029582245.1 of Solanum etuberosum. Classification (NCBI taxonomy): domain Eukaryota; kingdom Viridiplantae; phylum Streptophyta; class Magnoliopsida; order Solanales; family Solanaceae; genus Solanum; species Solanum etuberosum. The sequence continues at coordinate 30,891 of JAJONR010031800.1, forward strand.
TGGAAACTGAGAAACTGGACCTACATCATGAGAAGACGTAGCACAGAGTATGTGTAACTACTTGAAACGTACTAATCATGCAGGATAGAGTAAAGATGAATAATAACATAACTGAACAAAACATATAACTAAGCAATGATACGATATAAGTATGGTACTATACTGATAATACTGAACATGAACTAACTGAATGCAATGACCAAGTTTATAACATGCTGAGACTGAAATCTGACTGTAACTGATAACATGGTCAATGCAATAGAATCTAACTGTGAGGGAGCTACTAATAACCGACATAAAACCACATGAGCTAAATGTTGAGCCCGATGTGTACGCCCCATCGAGTGGACCCAATATACGCAGCCAGAGGTATAGAGGCATGAATGGCGTGATCACTAAAATGATGCCCACAAAGGGGACTTACATCCTACGGGGCATGTAGTTCTGGGACTATTCGGGTACGCTGAACCCTAGTCCAACTCAGTATTAAGTCTACTCCCAATTGATTATGTAAATAACATATTATGACTAAATTTCTGTAATACTGGATAGCTCAAAATACTGACATGCAAAATCTGAGAATGCAACATTAATGTACTGATAATGAAACTTTCGTAACTGGGGCATGTATATTTGAATATAACTTACCTAGCATGTGTAATTCATGAACTAAACGAATCTACACAACTAGTGTTCTGAATTTCATGCAAGAACTGAAGCAACAACATACTAATCTGATTTGGATAATTCTAGCAGCTAAAATCCAACAATTTCTAACATTCAAGAAACCCTAGGTCTAGATAATATCAAGGGAATCAAGATTCTGATTGAATTCTAGGGACCTAATAGATGAAAGGAACCCACTAGTGAAATCCCACATACCAGGTGACTAATTCCATGGAGAAATATTTCTATTTCGGGCTGGAATTGATGAAAACCTTGTTGCATTTTTGGACTAGGGCTGGTCGACTGTTTCTCCTTCTGCGTTCTAAGTTTTATAAATTTTTTGTGAATGACTGACTAGGGTAAGTTCTAATTAAGTTACTAGGCTTAAACTGATCAAAACTACGTAGTTTAGGGGTTAAACGACGTAGTTTAGGGGTCCAACGCATAGGGAAAAGACCAAACAACCCCCGACTTAACTGCTGCCGGGACCAACCGACGGACCAAACCGATGGAACATGGCTGGACCGACGGTCCGTGCTGGTCATCCGTCGAATGGCGTCTGGGGCTCGGACCTGAAAGCCACGATCCACAGACCAGGACCATGGCCCGTGGTCTCACCTACGGTCCGTAGGTCCTGGCCGTGGGTGATTCCTTAGCTGAATTTTTTGGAGTTCTGGGACTAGAAATCTCGGGTCCTACCTATGGCCCTGGGCCATGGACCGTGGTCTGGCCTACGGTCCGTAGGTCTGGACTTTGAATAATTTTTCTTGGCCTTTCTGGGAGGGGTTCCAGGTGGTAAACCACGGACCACCAGAACAGACCGTGGGTCACCCTACGGTCCGTGGGTGGTGCCCGTCGGTGGCACCTGTAGGTTCTCAAATCTGGAATCTGGTTTGTCTAGGATACGGGGTGTTACACTTGACTTGATTTCTCATCTCATCATCTCCCCCTTAGGTCTAAAGCTGACACTTGAAGGCTATGGACCTATTCCATTATCATTAACTGGTCTACATCCTCTTTTACTCCAACACTCGAGAGAAGCTTATCTCATGACTACCGAACTCTCAATAAGCAGGTACTAAGGCTTCTTTCTAATGTGTTTCTCTTAACCTCTTCTGATTACATACCCTCTCAGTACACCTCTTAATGTTCTTGTTACTCTTGTGACTTAGCCACATTTCACTGTCCTTATCTAAACGTTAGGATCTCTCACTTGTACCACTCATATTTATTACAGCTAACATCTCAATTCCACACCTGCTCTATGTCAAGTCTACCTGATCAAATATCAGGACTAAAATCATCACTCTCCTGTTGCCATTCTTTGGATCATGACACATCTCAGATTCAAGCTTAATGTTCATTACTAAACCCGAATATCAATATGATTGCTCGCCTACTATACTATACCTCATTAGTTGATCAGTTCTATAACCTTTTGAACACCATGACCCTCCCAAACAAATCATAAGCCTAGCTTGGGTCTACCACCTCATGAATATTGTGTGCTTCTATTCAACACATACTTAGTCTCCTCTAACACGATGACACCTCGACATCAACTCTATTATGGTTAAAATATACTTTAACTCATTTTGACTAGTAACTATTCCTCTTATCACGAACTCTTCTACAACCTTACTATTTCTTAATTGACTCATAAAGGAACTCATCACTTATAACTGACTAGGTGCACGATTACAATAACATAGTCTGCCCCATCACTATCTCCCATTCTTAGATTACTAAACCTATGCATACTTTCCTCTAACTCTCGGCTCTTTCACTACTACTGCTCATGATCTCGTAACTCATGCTACCTTTTTGGATGAGAATACTACCCAAGCTCTAAACATACTATCCTCATAAGGATCTCAGCTGAAACAAGGCTTAGAGAAGAGAGTACAAATCGCTTTTAGCTCAAACGCACGATTCATATGAACATGGGTGGATTCCTCTGAAACTGAACACTTACTCACTCATGGGCTTCTCTCAAGCCCCTCTGGAGTTACACGACTTCCTCAATATTTTACTAAGAGTAACTCATTGATAAAGAACTGACTTTGCTTTTCAATCACCTGTAATATGGGGGTAGTCGAATGGATATTTGAAAGCAAGAGTTAGAATAAGTCTCTATGACATAGCTCTATTGCACAATTCAAAGTATGAAAGAAAAGAAACTTTTCCTAAATGTCTGTAGTCACTTATTTATAAAAGTGGGGCCCTCACAACCACAAATAAGATCCTACTTGACACGACTTCATAGACACCCTAGGACACTTGAACTCTGTGCTCTGATACCAAGTTTGTCACGACCTGAGCCTATACCCTGGACGTGGCCGGCACTCGAGAACCATTGTTGGTCCCCAAGTAAACCCTCATCCTGGCTGACTACAAGCGAAAGACTAACTCAAGCATACAAAAGCTTAAAAAATGAATAAAATTCATGAAACTTAAATAAAAATCATTAACTCAAATGAAAACCTCTGAATAAAAATAATATTTTTAACTAGCCATAAAATAGGTAACTTAAGTCTTTAAAACATTTAACAAACTAAATGAACAGACTTTGGACTCTACTGTCTATCTATGAAGCCTCTAACGGACAAAGATGGAAGTCGGGACAAGACCCACGACATCCTAACAACTGATATAACTTAAAGTTAGAGTGGAACTCTCCGGAAGCAAGGAGGCTCACCATAGCTAACTCGAACTACTTGTGTTATCAACGAAGCTCCAGTTGATGACCCTGAATACATGTAACTACATCATGAAATGATGCAGGCCAAATTGCTCAGTACGTGGAATGTACGAGCATGTTAGGGGAATTCTAATTCTAAAGCATAACATAAGCTTGAACTGGATAAAAAGGAAACATATTTACCTCCTCTCAACTCACTAAACTAAACTCAGCTCAAGAATAAGAAACATAATTCAACTCAATGATAAGATATTCAACTCAGTGAAATAAGACTCAACTCAATGAAATAAGACTCAACTCAATGATAAGATATTCAACTCATTGAAATAAGGCTCAAATCAATAATAAGATACTCGACTCTAGGTACTCAACTCTGGATACATAACTCAATACAAAACAACAATCCATATGAAATTTATGAAAAGCTTTTAAAACAGTAGAAAGCAACTTTGTGTATTGAAGAAGACAATAACAACTCAATATATATATATAATAATAATAATATAATATAACTCTGTGGGAGTTTCTCTAACCGACATCAATCACTATGAGCTATGTGATGATACAACGTCTCACCCACGCTGCCAAAACTGTCCTATAACTTGCCAGGATATAGAACAACTCAACTAAGTGGATCCACTAGTCTATGTTAAAAAGCATTAAGGAATCATCTAAAAAGTATGACCCTTTCTACCCACGTTGGCTACATGGTTTATGGAGACTTGAGTTATCTGAACTCGTCCCCATATCAGTGCTCAATACTACTCCCAAAATGTAACTAGCTCATATGTTTAAAAACATAACTCTTTATGTGGTTTGAGATTATTACTCAAAAACTAGCTTAAAAGCTCTCTTGAAAATCGGTGTTTCCTCTCTTGTTTAAATGTGAAAACATTTACTCTTTGGGAATACTTAGTTCCCATATAATCTTTTGAAGAAAGTCAACTCAACTCTTTCTCTTACTCAACTCAATGCTCCAGTCTTTAAAACAAGTTTAAACAATTGTAAAAGACTTCTCAAAATAAGGTTCATGCCGAATTATGGACGTGAACGACTCAACTCAAAGTTTTCAATAACTATACATAGAACTCAATACTCGGAACTCAAGAACTTCAATGATAATACTCATTTCAAGAATGCTCGACTCAGAGGGTTCATGCGGAATTATCGGCTTGAACTACTCAACTCAAGGACTCAAAAATACTTCTCATCTCAAGACTGCTCGATTTATAGGGTTCATGCGAAATTATGGGAATGAACTACTCAACTCAAAGACTCCATGGGTAATATGTAATAGTCCCATGATTATGAAGGCAAGAGTATGCGTTAGTACAAAAAAATACCAATTATGATAGCCATGCATATAAACATTTAAATCTTGGTAAAATAGGACATTTTCATGAGCATGCAATGATCAAGCTAAAACATGAAACTTGAGAATGAAAAAGCATAAGCCATAAAACATGATCAATGCAAGTAAATATCATCTTGAAACATACTTACGATACTTCTTGAAGTAACCTTGGTTCATCATAACTTTACTTGTTTGTGGGAAGTTGCCTTAACCGAAATATAAGACCATGTGAGCTAGCAACAGGGAATCCGGTGTCTACCCCACACCAAAATGGGGTGTCCTACTTTCCACGGTAAGGACCATGAACTTCTAGCTAATGTCTATCTAGACAATCATATGTTGGCACATAGTTTCTGGGACATGGGTAATCGCCACTTGTCCATTCGGTACTAAGCTTAACTTCAATGGACTAGTTCTTATTCATATTCGTCTTAGCTCTTAAAGGAACATGGGTAATCGCCTCTTGTCCTTACTTCATGTGACATGGGTAATTGCCTCTTGTCATTCAATTAGAGAGAATGAGTAATCGCCTCTTGCCTCACCATTAGCATAGCGTCTTAGCATTGGTTCATTTTAGGTGAGAAAGCCTTTCAACCCTAAGAACCCTTATCATGTGAGAAAACCTTTCACAATTCATGCTTACAGGTGTATATGATAAATCCTTTCAACAACACAACAATAGAAACATAATTGATACTTAAATCTCAAAGCATCCTTAAAACATTTACATCAATCTCATAAGAACATGCATAATTCCATAGTTCACCCTTTCAAGGTTCAAAACCCACTTTCAATCATCAATCAACTAGAAAACATGGGTTAGACATGGGTTCATAGAAATTCATCATGAGTTCATGTAATCCTATCAATTCATGCTTGATTTCATAAAACTCTTCTTTCATAATCCAAGACCCACATTATATGCCAATAACTTTGGAAAACATGAAAATTACATGGGTTCATGGGGGGTCATCATAAACACGTGAGATTTAATCATTGCATACATCATAGATCATAAATCAATCAATCAATTAGATCAACAATTAAGAGAACCCATAACATAGAAGAAAATCCTAACTAAATTGGGGAATTCTAACTTTGAAAATAGGAGAATTTTGGAACTCCATGAATGGAATGAATCCTTGTCTTGACAAGTGATCAGGGACAGAAGCAGCTAGTAACTCAGCAGGAACTAGTAGATCAATATACCTTAATGCCAATTTATTAACTTCAACGGAGGAATTTGGAGAATTTACTTGCAAACCCTAGCTTGGACCCTTCTTCTTCAAGTTTTTTAGAGAGAGAAATATTTGGGAGGAAGACTTGTTCTTCTTTTCTAAATTTAAGAGAATGATTTTCAATTGGGAAATTTTGGGTTAAAACAAATATATAGGGTTTTGGTGAAGGGTAAAACGATATAGTATTAGGCTACACTAATTAGGAAAAGACCCAAAAGCCCCTGAAACTAATAACTGAAGACCTAGATGACGGCCTGACCGGCGGTTCATTGGTTTAACCACGGACCGTCCTGTTGGGGCGTCGTTTGGATAAGAGACCAATAACTTTTGTCCTCCAACGATGGAACCCACCCAAGGACTGTGGTCTAGTCGATGGACCATGGGTCCCAACCGTTGTTCTCCATTTCCAACCTTAAAATCCTTCTATGTCTTGGACTAGTCTACGGAACCTATCTATGGTTCGTGGATTGAACGCCGGACCGTCTTGTTGGACCGTTGAAAAAGCACTGAAACTTGAGATTTTTAGAAAAACTGTCTCTCGAACTACTATCGTTGGTGCTGGTAACAAGTTTCTGAAAAATTTGAAATTTTACCCTTGCTCGAATCTGGGGTTCCACATAGAGCAGCTACAACTTCATCATAACCTTGAAATTCCTACTCATCATAATTTGAAAGGACGGTAGCTAGAGTTTCCCCCACACAAAACACCTCACTTACACTAGCCACTGCCTTATCAATCACATCAATGGATGAAACTACATGAATGTCACTCAGTTGCTTCATCGATTTGCGCACATTAAAAGTAAACTCCTCATCATTTACCCAATATTTCAATTAACCACTTTCAACATCCACAAGGGCTCTTACGGTAGCCTAAAACGGCCTCCCTAATATAAGAAAGTCGGCCGGAAAAATTAACCTATACATTTTCACCAAGATACCATAAATTATGCCAATGGGATGCTTAATAGATCGATCAGCCGTGAGGAAATGCATTGTTGTGGATTTAGGTTCCCCCAACCCAAGTTGTTTGAAAATGGGATACGACATCAAGTTAATACTTGCCCCCAAGTCGCACAAAGCTTTGGAAAATTGAAGCATCCCAATAGTAAATGGAATAGTAAATACCCCTTGATAAATTTTCTTGATAACCAACTACTTGTCATGATGTCATTACAACTATGAGATACCTCCACCGTTTTAAAATCCATACTCCTTTTCTTGGTGACTTATTCTTTCATGAACTTTGCATTACCCGGCATTTCCAACAACGCTTCCACTAAAGGAAGATTGATAGATAGAAATTTTTGGAACTTTGCATCTTCATCTCGCATTTTGAGTCTTTGGGCAAAGGTTTTATAGGTTTTGAAGAAGAAGCGGCCCCATCATTAGATATTTGCAATTTCTCGATGATGAGTTGTTTGGACTTTCCCCAACCTCTTTGGGTGTGTCATTTTCCGGTGCTTGGTCGGATTCCTCTACACCAATGGCCTCATTTCCTTCTTTAGCAGTGTTTGCCTGACCATTCACTTTCACATTACCACCTACTGCTTTCCCACTCTAAGTCAACACCGCCAAGCATTTATCATGATTAACATTTGAATTCACCATCATATCATCTTCATACTTCTCTTGCGGCTTGGATTCTAATTGGGCTGATTGTTGACTCATTTGACATTCAAGTTGCTGGATAGAATTCGAGTGTGAGTTTAATTTATTATTCAATGATGAGAAGTCACCTTCATTTGTTTAAGAATTTCATTGGATCCTTCCACCTTGTTTCGAATACGGGACAACAAATCATCTACTCAAAAGATTCTAGAATTGTCCCTAGATCTTGGGCTATCACCCATGTGCATGTAACAAGCATCATAGTCGTCTTCTCTCCTCCAAAAGTTATTCTGGTAAGCCCAATATCGATTGTAACTTCTCCATCCTTCCTCACTAAATGTGTTCCAACCTTGATTCCCGCCCGCCATTAAAAAGCCCGGGCAAGAATCCTCTTCTAGTCTTGATACCTTTTGCACCTCTTTGTTTCATAAATACCCCCCATGACCTATTTTGTTAATAATTCCATCTGGGACATCATCTTGGCCATGTTTTTATCTCGCTCTTGGTTCTTCTCCACTTGCTCATTTGTCATCCCAAAGTTCAAAGGAGAAACTTGATCTTCTCTAGTGTACCAAGCACGGTTGATTTTCGTCATCTCATCAAGAAGAGTAGATGCTATATCAAACGGTTTTTGCATGATTTCTCCTTGAAAAAACTGATCAGCCACTCCTTTAGTGACTAAATAGAGGCTCCAGTAGAAATATTGTAGCAATACATTGTTCAGGAGTCCATGAGTTTGACATTGGAGCAGCAACTTCTTAAACCGCATCCATGTATCATGAATAGGTTCACCATCCACTCGCTTAAAGTTCTGAATATTATCCCTCAAGTTCACCATCTTCGAGGGAGGGAAAAACCTTACCTAAAATGCATTAGTGAGCTCCTCCCAAGAAGTGATTTATTCCCTTCATAAATCAGCCAACCACTTTGTTGCCTCCCCCATTAGAGAAAAGGGAAACAAACGAAGTCCGACCGACTCCTGAGTGATGTTCTTGAAAGAAAATGGTCATACACATCCACAAAGTTACGGATGTGGCAATGAGGATCCTCAGTCGCAAAACCTCCAAAGAGATACTTCATTTGCAACAGTTTCAACGTAGTGCTAGTCACATGAAAAACCGCTTTGCCCACAATCAGAGGCAATCAAATAGCACCCGCACTTCCTAATTGATCTTCATTGACATCATGCAAATTACCAATGTCATCATTGTGCCCAAGTTGGCTAGAATTTCTCCCGTTAACACTCATCTCTTCACCTGTTTAAGATCAGCCAACAAAGAACAAAAATAAGTTGATTCAACTACAACAAAATCAGTTCACAACTAAACTTCACTAAAAGAATTCTAAACACCACTCCCCGACAGCGGCACCATTTTTGATAACGCTCAAGTACACATCATCCGATTATAAGTGTAGGCGGTCGCTAACAAGTATACACCCAACTAAGAGTTGGGGTCGATCCCATAGGAAGTGATACAGTATAAAATTTGATTATGAAGTAAAATGGTTTTCTAATCATTTGTAGAAGTAGACATTTTCACAACAATTAAAGTAGATGACAAGGGGTTGACAATTAATGTCAAATGGTGGGATTTGAGTGAACACTTAGCAACTATGAACAACCAGGAGTAAACAAGTAGAGGGGATTTGTTGGGAGTGTGATTAATTGAATGCCAATTGCGCAAAATGGGTGACAATTATTTACTAAAAGTCATTGAATCTTAGTGGGTAGGCTAGGCTTTATGTGCAATAGTAATTTCTCAATAAACTATTATGAATCAAGAGAGTTCTCTCGAACCTCGATTAGAACACACATACAAATAACCCAATACCTCAATCAATCTACTTTTTCAAGCTAGATTAGTAGGATCGGATTTAGAACCACTTTCTCAAGCTAAGTCTACGATAACCCAATCACTACAATCATCAACTAATAGTTTTAACTCTAATACTTCTTTGTCAAGCAAGCTTAGAATGATGAACAAGAATTGCATTTGCAACTACAACTCATCAATTAAAACTCAAACTATTAATTGAACCCACTTCAAATCAACAATAAAATTAGTAAATATTAACACCCATAAGCTAATTGGAAAATTCAACTACATAATCATACCCCCAAGAATGAGGGTTTTAGCCAAAAATAATAAAGAACATGAAATCGTTACCAATCATGTTTTCCATCAGCTTGGGCAACCATCCACAAGTCTCCAAAATACTCAAATTGAAGCTCAAAATCAAAATCAACCCTAAATCTCTACTCAAAAAGTGTAAAAATAATGTTTAGAATGCTTAGGATCAAAAACTCAGAATTGAACAATGTGGGAACACCTTTCTTCGTTTGAAAAATGCATTTATATTGTCACGACCCAGGGGTACCCCCTAGATGTTACATGGCGTATAGAACCCCGAAGGATCCCATACAAGCCACTTAGCTTTCATCACAAAAGAAATAGAACTATCAGAGTAAAACAATAGTCCAAGTCCCATAGTTTTATAAAAGAAAGGTGGAGGTCTAAAACACTTGTCTCAATATAGCCATCTAGTATAATAAAATGAAATTGGGCCTAGCCCATACATCATGTCCAAAAGTGAAATACATAAAAGAAAACTGAAACAATAGAATTCGTCCTCGAAGTATGAGGACTCACCAAAGCTCAGAAATCTGGGACTCAACCACTAGACACGAAACTAAGAAAACTGACTGTCAGACCCTACATTTGAGGAAATGTAGGCAAGAATATGCATTAGTACAAAGCAATGTACCAAGTATGATAGCTATGCATAAATTCATTTAAGTCATGCTAAAAGGGACATTTCATTTCATGACATGCAATTGACCAAGCTAAAATATGATAAAAGAGAGTTAGAAAACATAAGTCATAAAACCATGGTCAATGCAAGATAACATCATTTAAAGCCTTTGAACATATATGCGATACTTCTTGAAGTAACCTTAGTACATTATTGATGTGGGGAATTAGCCTTAACTGACATAGAGACCATGTGAGCTATAACATGATCCCTCTGTGTCACCCACACCGAAAAGGGGTGTCCTACTTGCCATTATAAGGACCATAATCTGAGTTAAACTGGATCCACTAGCTAATGTCTATCTAGAAAATAATCCTATGGGGGCACATACGTAAGGGATAAAGAGATTGCTTCTAGAAACCCGACCTCTACAAATGGGAGATCTTCCATCTCAATATCCTCTCGGTGCTAAGCATAAATTCCACGAAATAGTCAATTCTTCTTGTTCTTATTACCCATGGAAAGGAAATTCATCTTTCCAATCCAAGCTAAGTCATCATCCATGGAAAGGTATCTTTGAATAACCAATCAAAGCTAGGTTCATTAGGATAGCTCTTAATCTTTGATTCAATTAGGTGAGAAAACATTTCAACCTTAGAATCCTTATTATGTGAGAAAACCTTTCACATCTTTGTTTTATGTGTATATGAGAAAAGTCCTTTCAACAACATATCTACATCATCAACATTTATACTTTACTCTCAAAGCATCCTTAAAATATTTGCATAGATTTCATGAAAAAATCCATAGTTCCATAATTTACCTTTTAAGGTTCAAAAGCCACTTTCAATCATCAACATTTAGAAAACAAGGGTTAGATATGGATTTCATCATAAATTCATGTAAAGCTAGCAATACATGCTTAATTTCATAAAATTATTCCTTTACAATCAAAACCCCACATCATATGATCCATAGGTTGAAAACTTAGGGATTACATGGGTTCATGGGGAAATCATCATAAAATCATAGTATTTCATCAATTGATGCATAAGAGATCATAATTCAATCATTTAAATCAATAATGAAGAGAACCCATGACAATTGAAGAAAATCCTAAGTCACTTGGGGAATTCTAACTTTGAAATAGAGGAATTCGGGAACTCTATGAATGGCAGAAATCCATGGATGAAAACTATCATACCTCAAAACCAAATGTTTATCTTCAATGGTGAAAATGGAGGCTTGCCTTGAAACCCTAGGTTGAACCTTTCTTCTTCTTCAAGTTTCTAGAGAGAAAAATATTTTGGAGAGGAGAATTGATCTTCTTTTGTGATTTTTGAAGAATGACTTGAATGGGTTAAATTTGGGGGTAAAAATACTTATATAGGCGTCTTAGTGAAGGATAAAACAATGTAGTATAGGAGTTAATTTATTAGGAAAAGACCCAACTAACCCTGAAACTTAACTGCAAGTTTTGACCCATGGCCACTGTCGACGGACCGTGGTCAGGACGACAGACCGTCCTGCACGGCCGTCGATAGTGGTCAGAAAGCCACTTCTGAGGGTCTGGACCACGAACTGTGGTCCCACCAACATTCCGTTGGTTTGTGCCATGGTTCCAACTATTTGAACCCTTAACTGTGTGCCCACCCACGGACCACACCTAAGGTCCATGGTCCCATCCACTGGCCGTGGCTGGCCTTCGTGGCTGGCACTTACAATTTCCCAAAATTGCTTTAGTTCCCTTTTATGGATACGGGGTGTTACAATATCTCCCCCTTGGGATCATTCGTCCTCGAATGACATTAAAGTTTATATGAAAAGAGTAGGAGAGGAACTAACAACCCAACCTACAATGCAATGCATACAACCAAGGAGGAACTATCGACTCCAAGCTAAGACATTATCAAAACATCATAAGAGTGGTGAAACTAAATCTAGCAGCCCAATATGCATGCAATGCACAAATCCAAGGAGGAAACATCAACTCCAAGTTAACATCCAAGGAGGAAACATCAACTCCAAGCTAACAGCATACGCAAATGCATATATCCGAGGAGAAAATATCAACTCCAAGCTAAAAGATATGCTCACAACATCATATCAAGTAGTCTACATGCAATTCATTAGTCTACATGCAATTCATACTCATATGGACATAAACATGTAGAAATCAATCAAATTGACTCATTTTCTCAAAACTTGAACTTTTCATAAAGCATGCATAGTAAGAAATCATGAAAACACATAATACTCATGACTCTAAAACAAAGAACAAACCATGAAGAACTCATTACCTCAAGATAGAATAGCAGTAGAAGGAAAGAGATGAGGTTATCAGGACATCATATCGTCCATGGCCTCCCAAGTAGCACCCTCAACTAAATGATTCCTCCACAACACTTCCACGGAAGCTATTTCTTTATTTCTCAACCTTTGGACTTGCCGGTCCAAAATCTCAACATGAACTTCCTCATAAGAAAGATTCTCCTTAACTCTCAAACCTTCTAAGGAAACAATGGATGTCAGATCACCAACACATTTCTTCAACATAGAAACAAGGAAAAGTGGATGCACCGATGACAACTCATTTGGGAATTCTAGCTCATAAGCAACCTTACCAACACGTCTCAAAATCTAATATGGGCCCACATATCAGGGACTAAGCTTCCCCTTCTTACTAAATCTCTTTACACCCTTCATGGGTAAAATTTTCAAGTAAACCAAAGCATGAACATCAAACTCAAGATCCCTTCTTCTAACATCGGCATATGACTTTTGCCGACTTTGAGTCATTCTCAACCTTTCTCTAATAAGTTGAACTTTTTCTATGGCCTCATGTACCAACTCGGGACCTATTAGAGAAACTTCACCAACCTAAAACTAACCCATAGGAGATCTACACCTCCTACCATAAAGAACATCAAATGGAGCCATACAAATACTCGAGTGATAGCTATTGTTATACGCAAACTCGATCAATGGAAAATAGTCATCCCAATTACCCTTAGAATCAATCACAAAAGCCCTTAACATCTCTTCCAAAGTTTGGATAGTACGCTCCACTTGCCCATCGATTTGGGGATGAAAGACCATACTAAGCTTAACTTTAGTGCCAAGCCCCTTTTGGAAAGACTTCCAAAATTGAGAAGTGAAGTGGGTACCACGATCGGAAATAATGGACAAAGGAACTCGAGGCAACTTTACCATTCTCTTAAGTATAACTTGGCATAGTCCTCCACCGAATAGGAAACCTTGACGGAAAAGAAATGAGATGATTTCTTCATCCGATCTACTATGACCCAAATCGAGTCATGTTGTCGCTGGGTGCGAGGCAAACCAACAATAAAATCCATATTCACATCTTCCCACTTCCAAGTAGGAATGCTAATGTCTTGGGAAAAACCTCCCGGGTTATGATGCTCATCTTTCACTTGTTGGCAATTTGGACACTTAGCCACAAATTCCACAATATCCTTCTTCATCTCATTCCACTAATAGACCTCCCATAATTCACGGTACATCTTGGTGGCTCCCAGATAAATGGAATACCGTGAACTATGAGCTTCTGACAAGATTTGTTCCCTCAAGTCATCAACATTCGGAACACACAAATGTCCTTGATATCAAAGTACCCCATCTCCCCCTTGGGAGAAACCCTCAACTGATTTCTTAAGTCCCGCTTCTTTAAATGTTACCAACACTGGATCAAGACCTTTCTTGGCTTTCACATCCGCCACAAAAGATGATTCTGAACCATTTTGAACCATAATATCACCCTTGGTGTAGTCTACTAACTGAACACCTAATCAGGACAATCTTTGAACATCTCTAACCAACTTTTTCTTTTCTTCTTCAATATGTGCTACACTTCCCATGGATAACCGACTAAGAGCATCCGCCACCACATTCGCCTTTTCGGGGTGATAGAGAACACTCATATCATAATCTTTAAATAACTCAAGCTACCTTCTTTGGCTAATATTTAGAACTTTCTGATTAAACACATATTGCAAACTCTTGTGGTCGGTAAACACATCTACATGCATACCATACAAATAATGCCTCCGAATATTTAATTCTTTTCATGAATCTTAAGTAGCCCTGAGGCATAGGCAATGACTTTTCCATTTTGCATAAGTACACACCCTAACCCAATTCTTGAGGCATCGATAAACAACAAAACCATCTGTCTCTTCCGGTAAAGTCAACACCAGAGCGGAAGTAAGTCTATCCTTCAACTCTTGGAAACTCTTCTCACATTTTTTAAACCATATGAACTTGGCCTTCTTTTGAGTCAAAGCCGTCAAAGGAGAGGCAATTGAAGAGAATACCTCAATAAACCTTCTATAGTAACCGGCTAAGCCTAAGAAACTTCTAATATCTGAAGGAGTTAGGGGTCTAGGCCAACTCTTGACCACATTTGTCTTCTTAGGATCTACCTCACTACCCTTACTTGAAATCATATGACCAAGAAAAGCTACGGACCTTAACCAAAACTCACATTTTCTAAACTTCACAAAGAGTTGTTGGTCCTTAAGAACTTGCAACACTATCCTCAAATGATCAACATGCTCATTCTCACTTCTTGAATAGATCAATATATAATCAATGAACACAATCACAAATATGTCAAGGTATTGTCTAATCACCCTATTCATCAAATCCATAAATGCAGCAGGAGCATTAGTCAAAGAAAATGACATTACCAAGAACTCATAATGACCATACCGAGTTTAAAAATCCATCTTCGGAATGTCATCCTCCTTCACCCTCAATTGGTGATAACCTGATCTAAGGTCAATCTTAGAGAAATAACTTGCTCATTGAAGTTGGTCAAATAAATCATCAATTCTTGGAAGAGGATACTTATTCTTATTAGTCACCTTATTCAACTGACGATAGCCAATACACATACGAAGCCAACCATCTTACTTTCTAACAAATAAAACTGGAGCAGCACATAGAGAGATACTCAGTCAGATGAAACCATTATCCAACAAGTCTTTCAATTGTTCTTTCAACTCCTTTACTTTCGTCGGAGCCATACAGTAAGGAGGAATAGAAATAGGTTGCGTATCTGGGAGAAGGTCAATATCGAAGTCTATTTCCCTTTCTGGAGGAATACGGGGTAAGTCATCTTGGAAAACTTCCGCAAACTCATTTACCACAGGGACCGACTTGAGAGTAGGGGTTTCGGAATCTACATCCCTCAGCCTAACTAGATGGTAAATGCAACCCTTAGAAATCATCTTTCTAGCTTTAATACAAGAGACAAACTGACCCTTAGGCATAGAATTTCCCCCCTTCCACTCTAGGACAGGCTCATTCGGGAACTGAAACTTGACTACACGAGTTCTACAATCAATAGTGGCATAGCATGAGTTCAGCCAATCCATACCAAGGATAACATCAAAATCTAGCATATCAAGCTCTTCCAAGTAAACAAGAGTAACAATATGGCACAAGGAAACTGTCATGCCCCGAGGCTACCCCCTTGACGTAACACGGGATCAGGATCACGAGTGACTCCAAGCTAACCCTGTGTCTGGCATATATCAAGCATACTGAGAATAACTGAATAAGACAAATACTATGTGGAAGCTAAAACAATGGGTAACTGAAAATTGGGAAAAAAAACCAAATAGTTTGAATATATAAAACATACTAAGAGTTTACTGATAACTGACAACCACTTAACAACTCAAGCTGAATCTATTACTATGTGTGAAAAGCCTCTAACTGAGTTGAGTTGCTGGGACATGCCCCCGGCTAACTCTAAGAAAACTGAAAACTGAATAAAAAGACTAAAGTAAAAAGCATGTCTATTGTCCTCGAAGTATGAGGACTCACCACTGAAGCTTCTGAAATGCGGATAGAGAATCGATCTAAGTATGATCTGGATGCTGAGTACCTGAACCTACATCATGAAAGGATGTAGCGAAGAGTATGCGTCAGTACTAGGAATGTACTGAGCATGCAGGATATAGATACTAAGCCTAAAAAATACATATAAGTTGAACAAAGCATAACTGAGCAATTGCATAAACTGAGTAAGAATGTAAATACTGAAACATAACTGAAAAGCTAAGCTGAATGCAATGAAAAAGTACTAATCATGAAAGTAACATGCTGACCTGAATGCTAAAGTATATACTGAACACCTGGTCAAATGCACTGAGAGTCTGACTGTGGGAGCTACTATTAACCGACATAAAACCACGTGAGGTAAATTTGGTGACCGATGTATACGCCCTATTGAGAGGACCAAATATACCTTGCCAGGGGTATAAAGGCATGACTGGCGTGATCACTAAATCTGATGCCCAATAGAGAGGATTTGTAATCCTATGAGGGCACGTAGTTCTGGGACTATGAGGGTACGATGAACCCTAGTCCAACTCGGTGCTAAGTCTTCTCCCAACTGAATAAGTATATGATATAAATGTAACTGAATAGCTCAAA
Source organism: Solanum etuberosum (assembly GCA_029582245.1). Lineage (NCBI taxonomy): Eukaryota > Viridiplantae > Streptophyta > Magnoliopsida > Solanales > Solanaceae > Solanum > Solanum etuberosum. Next base: position 47,683 of record JAJONR010031800.1, read on the forward strand.
ATACTGACATGCAATCAAAGAATGCAACATTTATATACTAATAATGTGACATTCGAAATCTGCAGCATGATTATCTATTTAACTGACCTAGAAAGTATAATTCATGAACTAAGAGAATTTATACAAACTAGGGTTCTGATTTTCATACAAGAAATTAAGCAAACTTTCCAAGAAATAAGCTATTTCGATTTAGGATACTACCACAACTAAAATCATAGTAAATTTCCAAGGTTTTAGAAAACCTAGGTCTAAACAAGATATGGAGAATCAACGAACTGACTGAATTCTAGGGACCTAGTGGATGAAAGGAACCCACTACTGAAATCCCACATAATGGGTGACGAAATCTATGGAGAAATCCTTTGATTTCAAGGCTGAAACTTTGAAGAACACTGCTGGTTGTTCTTGGGAGGTTTGGCTGACTTTTCCTCTTCTTTTTGCTCCAAGTTTTGATGATTTTTAGAGAATGAGGGTTCTGGGTAAGTCTGACTAAGTTAATAGGCTTAGACTGAGTAAAATGGTGTAGTTTAGGCATTAAAAGACGTAGTTTAAGGGCCCCAACGCATACGATAAATACCTAAATGACATTAACTTAAAAGCTGATGAAGGCCATCCACGGAGGGACCTACGGACCGTCGTTTGACCTACCAATTGTAGGTAGGGGTCATCGGTCAAGCTCTGCCGAATAGGGATTCACTAAAATGAGCATAATGTTTTACTCCGAGATAGGATTTTTGCAAACTCTATGGCGTCGGAAAGAGGATTCAATTACCTTTCATTTGATAGTTCATGGGCTACCTAATCTATTTTGTGCTAAAAGATATGACCGTTTGAAGTTTACCCAACAACAATTTCCCTCTAACTGGTTGCTGACCCTCACCTACGGTCAGACCTACTGTCCGTAGGTCAAACCACAGACCGTACTGGTCGACCGTGGGTAGGATCAGAGACCATCAACATTTGGGTCTTAACGATGAAACCCCACCTATGGTCAGCGGTTCTACCTACGGTCTGTGGGTGGTTCTGTTGGTACTGACACCTGTTTTCTGAAAATTAGGATTTTTCTTCATTTTCAGATCTGAGGTGTTACAATATCTCCCCCTTGGAAACATTCATCCTCGAATGAAGTCTAAAAAAGCTGAGTTATGAGGGAAGGAGTTGGAATCCCTACCACTAAGTACTAGAAACTGATATCTAATGGATCTGAGTTCCATGAACATGCAAAGAGGCTGAAATGCAAGGATAACTGAGGGAACATGATACTGAGACAGAATTACACAAGAGTAAACTGAGAGAGTGGAGAGGAATTATTACCTCAAGCTGAAATGGAATCGGAAGGAAAGAGATGAGGATACTTGGCCATCATGGCTGCTTCTGCTTCCTAAGTAGCTCCCTCTACTGACTGACTCCTCCACAAAACCTTTACTGAAGTGACTTCCTTATTTCTCAACCTACGAACCTGAAGGTCAATAATTTCAACTGGCACTTCTTCATAGGTGAGACTATCTTTCACAGCCACACTCTCTAATGGTACTATTGAGGCAGGATCACCCCACACTTCTTCAACAGGGAAATGTGAAAGACTGGATGAACTGCTGCTAGTTCTGGTGGCAACTCTAACTCATAATCCACATTACCAACCTTTTTCAAGATTCTGTACAAACCTACATATCTAGGTCTGAGCTTCCCTTTCTTGCAAAATCTCATCACCCCCTTCATAGGTGCCACCTTCAAGAAAACCCAATCATCGATTTCAAACTCTAAGTCCCTTCTCCTCACATCTGCATAGGACTTCTGACGACTTTGGGCTGTCTTTAATCTATCTCTGATGAGTTGAACTTTCTCCATAACCTCATGAACCGAATCTGGCCCAATCAAGGCTTCTTCACCTACTTCAAACCAACCAATTAGGGACCTGCATCTACGCCCATATAGTGCCTCAAACTAGGCCATCTGAATATTGGAATGTAAGCTATTATTATAGGAGAACTCTATGAGAGGTAGGTGATCATCCCAACTGCACTTGAAATCGATCACGTAAGCTCTCAAAATGTCCTCTAAGGTTTGAATGGTACGTTCTGCCTGACCATCCGTCTGTGGATGAAATGTTGTACTGAGATTTACCTGAGTACCAAGACCTCTCTGAAATGATTTTCAGAAATGAGAGGTAAACTGAGGACCTCTATCTGAGATGATAGACAAGGGAACCCCATGCAATCTGACTATCTCATTGATGTAGATTTTTGCGTCCTCCTCCGCTGAATCTGTAGTCTTGACAGCCAAGAAGTGAGAAGACTTAGTAACTCTGTCTAGTATCACCCAAATGGAGTCATGTTGTCTGTGAGTACGAGGTAAACCCGTAATCATGTTTATCATTTCCCACTTCCATATAGGAATGTTAATCTTCTGATTCATACCTCCTAGTTTCTGGTGTTCTACCTTAACCTGTTGACAGTTAGAACACTTAGCCACAAAATCTTCTTATGTCCCTCTTCATGCCGTTCCACTAAAAGACTTCCCGTAGATCATAGTACATCTTACTGGCACCTGGATGAATGGAATACCTAGAGTTATGAGCTTCTATAAGGATCTGCTACCTCAACTCACCCACATTAGGAACACATAAGCGACCTTGGTAATGAAGTACACCATCTCCCCCTTGGGAGAAAACCTCTACTTTCTGCCGATGAACTGAACCTTTCAACTGAAGTAATATAGGATCACTATCCTATTTTTCCTTAATTTTCGCTACCAATGAAGATTCTGATGCATTTTGAACTATCACCCCACTATCTGATATGTCCGTAAGGCAAAATCCTAAGCGAGCAAGCCGGTGAACATCTTTGGCTAGCTCTTTCCTTTCTTCCTCAACATGTGCTACACTACCCATAGACAGCCTGCTGATAGCATCAACCACTACATTGGCCTTACCAGGATGGTATTGCACATTCATGTCATAGTCTTTGAGGAATTCAAGCAATCTCCTCTGACGAAGATTCAACTCTGTATGGGTGAACACATACTGGAGGCTCTTATGATCTGTGAATACATCAACATGAACACCATACAAGTAGTGTCTCCAAATCTTTAGGGCAAATACTACGTCTGCAAGCTTGAGGTCATGAGTCGGGTAGTTCTTCTCATTGACCTTAAGCTGTCTAGAAACATCAGCTATGACCTTACCTCATTGCATCAACACACAACCTATGCCGACCCTGGATGCATCAAAATAAATCACATAACCATATGATCCATATAGTAGAGTCAAGACCGAATCTGTAATAAACCTAGTCTTCAGTTTTGAGAAACTTTTCTTGCACTCATCTGACCACTGAAATTTGACCTTCTTCTGAGTCAACTTGGTCAATAGGGAAGCTATGGATGAAAATCATTCAACAAATCTCCTGTAATAACCGGCCAAACCCAAGAAACTTCATGATATCTGTTGGAGAGGTGGGCCTAGACTAGTGTTGTACTGCCTCAATTTTTTGAGAATCAACTTGGATCCCTTCGCTAGATACCACGTAACTAAGGAAAGAAACCGATTGTAACCAAAATTCACATTTGCTGAACTTAGCGAATAACTGGCAATCTTTGAGAGTTTGCAGAACCACTCTCAGGTGAGTCGCATGCTCCTCGTCACTCCAAGAATAAATAGGGAAATCATCGATAAAGATGATGATGAACAAGTCCAAATACTATTTGAACACCCTGTTCCTTAAGTCCATGAAAGCTATAGGAGCATTCGTTAGTCCAAAAGACATAACTACAAATTCATAGTGACCATACCGAGTCCCGAAGGCTGTCTTCAGAATGTCACTATCTCTGACTCTGAGCTGATGATAGTCAGATCTGAGGTCTATCTTAGAAAAACAACTAGCACCCTGAAGTTGGTCGAAAAAGTCATCAATCTTGGGAATGGCATACTTATTCTTGATGGTGACTTTGTTCAAATGATGATAGTCAATGCACATTCTAAGAGAACCATCTTTCTTTTTCACCAACAACACTGGAGAACCCCATGGAGAGATACTAGGTCTGATGAAGCCCTTATCTAGAAGGTCTTTCAATAGCTCTTTCCATTCCTTAAGCTCGGCTGGAGTCATTCTGTAAGGAGGAATCAAAATAGGCTGGGTATCTGGAAGGAGATCTATTTCGAATTTGATTTCCCTTTTGGGAGGAACTCCGAGAAAATCTTCTGGAAACACTTTCAGGAATTTATTTACTACAGGGACTGACTCAAGAGTTGGGGTTTCGGAGTGTGAATCCTTAACCCGAACAAGATGATAGATATACCCTTTGAAAATCATCTTCCTGGCCTTAAGGGAAGAGATAAATCGACCTATAGGCACTTAGCTACTACCCTTTCATTCTATTACTGGCTCATTTTGAAACTGAAACCGAACGATTCTAGTTCTACAATCGACTGAGGCATAACAAGAATGTAACCAATCCATGCCTAGAATGACATCAAAATCTACCATTTCTAACTCTACAAGGTCTGATGAGGTGACTTTCTGAGACACTCTGACAGGGAAATTTCTGTATACCCATCTAGCTATAACTGGGTCACCAACTGGAGTAGAGACTGAGAAGGATTCTAAGAGAGTTTCTAGACTAACACCGAAGTTTACTGCTATATAGGGAGTTACAAAAGAAATTGTAGCCCCTGGATTTAATAATGTATAAACATCTAAATGAAAGACTCATAACGTATGAGTGACCACATCCGGAGAATCTTCCTAGTCCTGGTGATCCTGGAGAGCATACAACCTATTTTGGCGCTGACCGCTACCTGTACCAGATGAAACACCCTGCTGAGTTGGGCGACCTGCTGGTGTTGCTGGAGATGTAGACTGAGCCCTATTGTTGTTACCTCATTGCCCCTGCCTGGTAGAAGGGAAATCCTTCAACCAATGGCTGGACTGACCACACCCAAAGCACCGTTCCTTGCCTGCAAGACACTCACCCGGATAGTTCTTACCACACTTTGGACAAGTTGGGAATGTCATGTTACCTGAAGCACTCCCCTGAGACTTAGATCCTTGTGCCCTACCTTTATGAACCTGTTAAAATCTGGGGGATGGAGCACTAGCTGATGAAGGTGCTGGGGCTATAGACCTCCACTGAAACTGTGAGCAATTCCCACCACTCGACTTCTGCTGAGAGTATTCATAATTCACTGTTCTAGCCTTCTTGTTGTCGTTAGCAATTTCCCTAAGCTTATCTCCCTCAACCTGCTGAGCATGAGTCATGAGTATGGAGATATCCATATCCCCTAGAAGCATAGCATTCATGTACTCGATCTTCACCAGATTGGATACCCCGCACAAGAACTTACTCATTTGTGCCCTTGGATCGGCAACCATGTGTGGAGCATACCTGGAGAGCTGAGTAAACTTCATCCCATACTCTTGGACCGACATTGACCCCTACTTCAAGTTCATAAGCTCTCGTGCCTTAGCTTCTCTTAATTCCCTTGGGAATAACCTATCTAGGAAAGCTCCAGTAAAACAATTCAAAGTCACAGGAGTTGCATCCACACCCCTGTTTTCTTTCCACAGAATGAACAAGATATGAGCCGCATCATTAAGTTGATAAGATGCAAAATCAACACTCTCAGTTCCACTCACCTTCATTACTCCAAGAATCCTCTTAACCTCATCAATAAAGTTATGTGGGTCCTCACCAACCTTCGACCCTAGAAACTCAGGTGGATTCATCCGAACAAAGTCTCGAACCCTTGCAGCAGATGATCCACCATTAGTGTTTGCAGGAACTGTGGCCTGCTGATTGTTCTGATTGGCTACACTCTTAGCCAAGAGCTGGATCGCATTCTAAAATCTACATTCGTAACTTCATCGTTCGGGACTGGAGGAACTGCGTTAGCATTGAGTCCATTAGCATTCTGTGTGTTAGCTCTACGAGAAGGAATGATCGGAAAAGCATAACGACAGATTAGAATGGAGATGTTGAATCATACCCACGCACGATAAGAATAAAAAAGAAGGTGAAGTTTTTCTTAAAACACTATGTAGCCACCCTCTCATAGATGTGGTGCACTTCACATCCATGAAAGAGACTCTACTTAGTGTGGCTTTCAAACATCCTAGGACTCTTTAACCTGGCTCTGATACCAAGATTGTCACGCATTGAGGCTACCCCCTTGACGTAACAGGAGACCTAGGATCACGAGTGACCCCAAGCTAACCCTGTGTAAGGCATAGATAAAGCATACTGAGAATAATTCAGTAAGACAAGTACTATGCGGAAGCTAAAACAATGGATAACTGAAAATTGGGAACAAAACCCAAATAGTCTGAATATATAAAACATACTAAGAGTTTAGTGATAACTCATAACCACTTAACAACTCAAGCTAAATCTATTACTATGTTTGAAAAGCCTCTAACTGAGTTGAGTTGCTGGGACATGCCGCCCAGCTAATGCTAACAAAACTAAATACTAAATAAAAACACTAAAGTAAAAAGCATGTCTATTGTCCTCAAAGTATGAGGACTCACCACTGAAGCTGTTAAAATGCGGATCGAGAATTGATCTAAGCGTGATCTGGATGGTGAGTACCTGAACCTACATCATGAAAGGATGTAGCGCAGAGTATGCGTCAGTACTTGGAATGTGTTGGGCATGCAGGACATAGATACTAAGCTGAAAAAATACATATAAGCTGAATAAAGCATAACTAAGCAATGACATAAACTGAGTAAGAATGTAAATACTGAAACATAACTGAAAAGCTAAGCTGAATGCAATGACCACGTACTAATCATGAATATAACATGCTGAACTAAATGCTGAAGTATATATACTGAAAACATGGTCAAATGCACTGAGAATCTGACTGTGGGAGCCACTATTAACTGACATAAAACCACGTGAGGTAAATGTGGAGTCTGATGTATACGCCCCATCGAGAGGACCCAATATACCTTGCCATGAGTATAAAGGCATGACTGGCGTGATAACTAAATTTAATGCCCAACAGAGGGGACTTATAATCCTACAGGGGCATGTAGTTCTGGGACTATAAGGGTACGCTGAACCCTAGTCCAACTCGGTGCTAAGTATACTCCCAACTGAATAAGTATATGACATAAATGTAACTGAAATACTGAATAGCTCAAAATACTGACATGCAATCTGAGAATGCAACATTTATATACTGACAATGTGACAGTCGAAATCTAGATCATGATTATCTGTTTAACTGACCTAGAAAGTATAATTCATGAACTAAGAGAATTTATACAAACTAAGTTTCTGAGTTTCATACAAGGAATTAAGCAAACTTTTCAAGAAACCAGTTATTTTGATTTAGGATACAACCACAACTAAAATCACAGTAAATATCAAAGGTTTTAGAAACCCTAGGTCTAAACAAGATATGGAGAATCAAGGAACTGACTAAATTCTAGGGACCTGGTGGATGAAAGGAACCTACTACTGAAATCCCACATACCTGGTGACGAAGTCTACAGAGAAATCCTTTTATTTAAGGGCTGAAACTTGGAAGAACACTGCTTCTTGTACTTGGGAGGTTTGGTCAACTTTTCCTCTTCTTTTTGCTAAAAGATTGGATGATTTTTAGAGAATGAGGGTTCTGGGTAAGTCTGACTAAGTTATAAGGCTTACCCTGAGTAAAACGATGTAGTTTAGGCATTAAATGACGTACTTTAAGGGCCCCAACGCATAGAAAAAATACCTATATGTCCCTAACTTAAAAGCTGACTAAGGTCATCCACAGAAGGACCTACGCACCGTCGTTTGACCTACCAAACATAGGTAGGGGTCGTCGGTCAAGCTCTGCCCGACAGGGCTTCACCAAAACAAGCATAACTTTTTACTCCAAGATGAGATTTTAGAAAACTTGGTGGCGTTGGAAAGAGGATTCAATTATTTTTCATTTGATAGTTCATACGCCACCTAATTAATTTTGTGCTAAGAGATGACTGTTTAAAGTTAACCCAAAAACAATTTCCCTCTAACTGGCTGCTGACCCTTACCTACAGTCAGACGTAGGGTCCGTAGGTCCAACCACGGACCGTACTGGTCGACCGTGGGTGGGATCAAAGACCATCAACATTTGGGTCTTAACGACGGAACTCCACCTATGGTCCGTGGTTCCACCTACGGTCTGTGGGTGGTTCCATTGGTACTGACACCAGTTGTTTGAAAACCAGGATTTTTCTTCATTTTGAGCTCTGAGGATTTACAGAAATGCAACACTTTCTATAGACCCTCGTAGCCACAATAGAATCACCAGCAGAAGTAGAGACATAAAAAAAAAGATCTAAAAACACATCGGGGAGCACACAAAACCTCATGGCCACATATGGCGTCACAAAAGACAAGGTAGCACCGGAATCAAGTAAAGCATAAACATCAAGTTGGAAAACTTTCAACACACCGATAACCAAATCGGGAGAACCCTGTTGTTCACCACGAATATGAAGTGCATTGAATAGGTTTTGCTTAGGAGCATTGGGACCCGAACCACTAGGAGGAGCTTAGTTTCCCTCTCTTCCTTTAACCATAAGCATCGGGACATCCATCATTTTATGACCACTCTTACCACAACTAAAGCAACCATCAACAAGCTAACTCATGCGGATCAAGATATGATACAGATTGACCAATAGACACCACAACATACACTTTTCACAATCACCAATGTACCAACTTTCCGACAATGTACCTAGTCCCCTCACTTCAAACGAAATACTTTTAACACAGAAGATATGAATTTTGAGTTTTAGGATTCATTCAAAACTCACGCTCAGAAGTGACTTCAAGTACAGTTAGTGCTCAATACCATAGGCTTGCCCTTATATTCACTACTTAGACTCTCCAAACTAGTTGCTAGGATGACTATAGGACTTTCTTAGCTTGTAATGTAGGCTCAGGGTCAGCTGTGGTACATTTGTGTACTTTTTAGTGACTTTCTGCCCTCCTTGACATTACATTGGCTTTTTACCTCTTTTCTCAAACTATTTTTGACATCCTTTCATTTTACTTTCTTTCCCTTGACTCTTTTTAACATGGATGTGACATTTGACTTTTTGGCTCTTATTTTTCACTTTCTTCTTGTTCTTTCACCTTATTTTTCTTTATTTATTTCATCACTTTTATTTATCATCTTTTGGCTTCTTTTGCACAAAGTCACATCCTCTTCTATCTTTTCTTTTTCTCTTTTCAATACAAAAATCTTTTCATACCCTTTTTTCTTTCGGTTTCCTCTTTTATAGCCACCCTAAACTAATGGATTTTGCATTAGTTGAGGTGCACAATATCCGATGTCGGACCAGGGCCAAGATTCAAGGTAACTTTTGAATTAGCCACCCTCAACTTAGGCTTTTGGCCTAAGTCAAGGTGCACATGTCCAAGGAGGGACCGGGGCCAAGACAATTATGTTAGGGAAGGTGAGTTAGGTGAATCAAAAGAAATGGTTTATTTTAGGCTCAACTATTTGGATCAAAGGGAACATTGATTTCATTTGATTGGATCATTTTAGGCTTAAGTGGACTAATTTGAACAAGGGCCTATGATCACTTCTCAACTTCTAGCCCATATCATCTTAGCAGGACCAATGGGGCAAGTTCTAGATTGGCACATACTGTCTGAACATTAAACTTTTCTCACACCCTCTTGGCACGTTGTTTCATTATCAGATAATCAGATTACCCAGTTCAAGTTTTAGCTTTAGTCATGAGGTCATATCGGTTCTTATCATGTCACATTAAGATCCAACACATTCAACTTATAAAGACTATAGATCTAGAACAATTAAAATTTAATAATATTTACAGGGATCATTTTTCTAATGCGTTTCATGCCATCATGCTTTCATTTTTCTACTTACTCCTACACATACATTCCTAAACATGCCAGTTCAACATAAATTAAAACAGTCTCTTGGGGGAAAAGAACACAAGCAAGAAAACCCCAAGAGAGGATTATGAGTTGGGTTACACAGACTTCACCCTATCACTCACAATCGGGTGAAGCAAACATGTGGCGCATATGCGCTGAAGACCACTCAAGAAGTGGGTGGGTCTTGTTTCCTGGGACCCGCTGGATCCACACTTGGAATGCCATCAGTAGCTCTCCCATCTACTATCTCAGCACTCTCAGTAGTGCTCACATCAACTCTATCAGCACCCTCAGTAGTGCTCACAATGGCAGATAGACCAAAACCTATCTAAAGGGCTAAAAAAATCAAAATAAGTGAAGAAAACTCCTATACACAAAGAAAAACCTATAGTTGGCTAGATTGTAAATCTTGGGTTGCCTCCTAATCATCGCTTGATTTAACGTCATGGCATGACGCAGACCCCTTGATTACTCAGACTTCATCAAGATTTCATGCCTCTATCACTGTATTGACACTCTCGTAATTTCCCATGTAGCTTTTTTATCCTCCGGTAGTTGGCCTTGAACCTTGTCCCCTTCCTCTTCTCGAGCTCAACCACTCCATGTGGGGACACTTGGGTCACTCTGAATGGTCCGGTCCACTGGGACTTGAATCTGCCAGGAAACCAGCGCAACCTTGATTTAAACAACAACACCAGATCCCCAGTAGCTAGTTTGTGCGTTTCTGTCTTATGATGTTGGTGCTTTTTCTCAGTGCACAAGGCTGCACCTAACTTCTCCTTACTAGACACTTCAGCATCTTTTTTGAAAATGTAACTCACCACAGATACCGATTTAAGATCACTTTCCTACTTCATAGACTTATAGATGTTAAAGGTCACCTCCTTTTTATTCAATCGGAACTTCATCTGCCCTTTCTCCATATCAACTAAGGCACACCCAGTAGCAAGGAATGGTCTTCCTAAGATTATGGGGACCTCAAAGTCCACCTCACAATCAAGTATCACAAAATATGCCGGAAAAATGAATGACCCCACTTTCACAAGGACATCTTGAAGCACTCCAATGGGATTTTTCACAGTTCTATCAGCCATAAGTAAATGCATCGCAGTTGGTTTTGGAGCTCCTAAACACAACTTGTTATAAGTCGATAATGGCATCAAGTTATTGCTGGCCCCCAAATCACACAAGGCCTTCGCAAAGTGCATCTTACCGATGGTGCAAGGAATAGTGAAGGCTCCGGGATCCTCTATCTTTTGTACCAGTGAGCTCATAGAAATAGCACTACAATGCTGCAAACTCTCATCATTCTCAAAACTAGCAACCTTCTTTTTGGTCACCAAGTCCTTCATGAATTTTGCATACCCAGACATTTTCTTCAAAGCTTCTATCAATGGGACATTGATGGAAAGTTATTTGAACACAGTTATAAACCAGCGGTATTTTCCTTCTTCAGTCTTTTGCACTAACCTCTGTGGGAAAGGAGGTGGAGGTCTAGGCATGGGAAAAACCTTTTGGGTTACCTCCGCTTCCTTCTCTGTAGCACTTTTAGACTCTCCAATAACCTCAATATCATCATCATCTGTTTCTACCACTTTTTCCATATAAAATGGCATGGGGGGATCAATAGTCTACTTTTCTCCACAAGTCGTGATTCTAGATGGTGTTGCTGGGAAGTGTGCGCGATTGGCTTTTATTCACAGTAGCAGACAACTGACTAAACTGCTACTCAAGTTGTTTTATCGACACTGCATGGGCATCAACTTTCTGACCAATCCCAGATAACTCATTGCGCATCTCTTTCACTTTTTCATCAGTCGTATCAACCTCTTCATCATCTTTTGCATCATATCCTCAATCTGTGACATACTACCCCCAGCTTCCCTATTGCCAAATTCCTGATTTGTAGGTGGAACATAAGTCTGAACTCTCTCGTTCCTGTTGACATAGTTGTTCCGATTGTAGTTGTTGTCGTGATTGTAGTTCCCAACCTGGACATCATGACCCTTCGATTGTAGTTACCATAGCTCCGACCTTAGTTTCCTTGACCTTGGCACAAATTATCTGAATTGGAACCTTGGGCGTTGGCTCGGAAACCCCCCGTCTGATCATTCACAAAGTAATCATCTTCCTCATAATAGCATTCCTCAACTGGTGGTGGTGAAGTTCTAGTCAAGTAGTTTACGGCATTCACCTTTTATGAACCTCGCTCACATGCTTCAATACCAACCCAAGGTTTGTCCACATCTGAGCCATCTCATCACGAATGTCATCGGCCGATTGACTAGGTGCAGCTTGAACTGCAAAAGTGTTTTTTCCGGTGTCTGACGTTTTAGTGCTCCATGCTTTATTATTTCGGGAAATCTTCTCCAGTTTCTCTACGATCTCCTCAAAAGTGCACTAACCATATGATCCTCCAGTGATAGTATCAAGCACATCCTTACCATTGTCATACTGACCTTTGTAGAAGTATTCCTTCAGTGACTCATCATCAATGCGGTGATTTGGAACACTTCGTATGAATGGAGTGAACCTATCCCATGAACTACTCACAGACTCTCCAGGTAGTGCTACAGAGTTGTTCAGTTTTTCCTTGTGATTCAGCTTCTTGGACAACGTAAAATACTTTTCCATAAACACCTTGTACAATTGATCACATGTGTGAATCGAGTTGTACGGAAGCTCAGAAAACCATACTGCAGCATCTCCGGTCAGTGATAGAGGGAAGACTCTCAACCCTATGAAATTCATGCCCAACTCTGGTCGACCAACACAACTCTTGCAAACACTCCTCAACTTAGCCATGTGCCCATATGGATCTTTCGAAGCCATACCAAAGAACAAACCTTTTGCTGTAAGCATTTGCATCAAACTGCTAGTCACCATGAATGTATGCCTTGGAGGTAGAGGAGGGAGAACAATAGGTCCTTCAGATTCAATGGTATTGAAGTCCACCCTGTAATTATCACGCAGTCTTGGTTTAGGTGGGTTCTGCACCCTCAATGCATCTTCGAGTAGATTATTACCCTGAACTTGAGCATTCTCATTATTCACTTGTTCCTCAGGCTCCTCTATGAGTGGATTATTAAGTACCCCTTGGTTATTCATCTTTCTCAAAGTTTTGCTCAACTCTGGATCGTATGGGGTTAGTGGTTCACCTCGACTCCGTGTACTTGGCATACACTAGAGCAGAAACCTGAAGAAAAAAAAAACAAAAGAAAATGTAAAATCAGGAAACAATTGACTAAAGTTCAATAATGTAGTTAAACTTAATCCAAAAGCCTTATTCCCCGGCAGCGGCGCCAATATTTGATACGCTCAAATTACGCCTCCCTAAAGAAGTATAAGTGATCGTTGTCAAAAAAAGAACCCAACTTGTAGGTTGGGGTCGATCCCACAAGGAATATGGTTCAGACTTAAACTTAACTCACTATTATATCCGTTTAGTCAAACTATTTCCGAAAACTAGTAATTAAAGGGGGGGTTTTGTGTAAACACATAACTGATTGTTGATCAAGTAACAAGTGAGCAGGATTCAAACTTTTGATTATCAATATGAGAGAGAAACTAGGGTAGATGTGTTCCCCATAAGCTTTTAAGGCGGTAAGCCTAATAATAGTAATCTTTTCCTAGTGTTTTACATGCAAAGTTGGTAAGTTAGGTATCCCTAAGTGATTGGTCTTCCAAATAGGGAATTTCACTATGCACCTTGGTCCGGCTACGAGTGTATACTTTACTAACCCTTACCTTTACCTCACATTAGACAGTACATCAATGTATGGGTTAGTTTTCACCCTCGCTCCAATTGACATTAGACTATTAGATAGCATCCACTAAATCTCTGTTGTTAATTCTTTTCTCATTAACTACCTCCTTGGTCCGGCAAGTAGCAACGAGGTGAGTTCTAACGTTGCGCACTGTTAAAAAGACTTCTAAGCGAAAGAATTAACAATACATGCATAAACACTATTCAAGAATCACTTAATTATTATTCATACTTTGTTAATTGCTCATGGTTCCCATAACCCTAGTTGTGGATTTAGCTACTCATGCTTGAAAGAACACAATTCATAATTGGGTAAAGATAATTCATGAACTTACGATTAGAGTGGAAGAAACCCGAAATCTCCAATTCAATTTCAAAGCGAAAATCTTATAAACAGAAATCCGGAAATTAAATTGCCAAAATTTGCAAGTTAATTCCTAAAAAAATATTAAGAACTAAATGTAAGCAATAGTGTCTAACCCCCAAAAAAGAGGATTACATACCTTATTTATCAAAAAACATGTCCTAAACAAAAAGGAAACAAACTAAGAAAATTAGTTAGACTTTTTCTGCAAGGCCTAGAACCTTCAACTCCCAGTTCATCACTGACGGAGGTGCAGGTCAATACTTAGACTTTTTCTGCAAGGCCTGGAACCTTCAACTCCCAGTTCATCACTGACGGAGGTGCAGGACGGACCGTAGGTTGACCTACGGTCCATGGGTCGTCTTCCGTGGCTCCACACTTAGGATTTTAATCAGGTACTGGAACTTCAACTCTCTAAACACCTTCTACGGACGTGCATAACGGCCCGTAGATCGACCTACGGTCTGTAGGTTTCTTCATGGTTCAACACTTGGTCAGACTTCCCTGATGCTCCCATCTACGCCCACCATCAACGGACCGTCATAGGACCTACGGTCCATAGGTCCCTTAGTGGGTGGCTACTTCTGTAGATTTTTCAGCTATCATCTCACTAAATCGTGGCCAAGCCTATTTCCTTCAAACATGACACAAAAATAGTATTTCCAATATAAAATGTCCCTAGACACACACAACTCTTAAGTGAAATGTATCAAAAATACCGTAAACTCACGGTATATCAGACACACTTAAACATAACTAGGGTCCTATTACCCCCTAAACTTATTTTAAATGGAATAAATACACCACAAACGTTGACATAGCATAGAGAGCGTGCACACTCTCTTGAAGGCAAGTGATGATGTACAAATTGGACACATTCCATTTTTTTTATTGGTAACTTTATAATTTGTTAGTACACATATTTATTGATATTAAAATGTATATATGTTTAATTATTTTTATTTCTTTCTTTGTAAAATATTTATTTTAATTTCTTTCCCACTTTAAACTTTTTTAAATTAATTTATTATCTTTTCACTTTTAATTATTTTTAAAAAATTATGTGTATTTAAAAAAATTTAAAAGTTTCCATTAATTTTAACATTTTATTTTTTATGTTTTATTTGATTTTCTTCACTTATTTTGATATCTGTTCAAAATTAACTTATTTTAAATACAACACATTCGGAATTAAATGTGAAATTAAATCAAAACGAAAGACAAAGAAAATAAAATCAATAGAAAAATAAAAGAGAAAAAATAATGAATGAAGGTAAAAAATAAGTTTTGATAGAAGGTATAAAAAATGTGTATTAACTTAATTTAAATACAAGATATAGAAAATAAGAAGATTTAAAAACTAATTTTTTTAAAAAAATAATAATAATATTTACACACGTGGCAGGCAAGTGTGTACAAACACAACCAACTTGGGTGGTTGAAGGTGCCACGTCAGCATAAATGGTGCACAAAATATGAAAAAAATGTTCGTTCAAAATTAACTTATTTTAAATACAAGACATTTGGAATTAAATGTGAAATTAAATCAAAACGAAAGACAAAGAAAATAAAATCAATAGAAAAATAAAAGAGAAAAAATAATGAATGAAGGTAAAAAAAATAGTTTTTATAGAAGGTAAAAAAATGTGTTTTTACTTAATTTAAATACAAGATATAGAAAATAAGAAAAATTAAAAAAAAATTAAAAACTATTTTTTAAAAATAATAATAATAATATTTACACACATGGGCAGGCAAGTGTATACAAATACAACCAACATGGGTGGTTGAAGGTGCCGCGTCAGCTTAAAAGAGGCACAAAATACGAAAAAAATGAGTTCGGGATGGGGAGGGGGGGTTATAGGACCCTAGTAAAGTTTAGGTGCGTCTTCTGAGATTTCTTTCATAGTCTAGGGGGTACTTGTGTCTTATCCCTAATAAATTTTATGGAGGCTGCTTATGTACAACATGATTCAGACCTGATCATAAAAAATATTCTCCATAAGCAAAAAAGTTTACCTTTAAATAGGCTTAATTGGACAATTTATGACGGAGTAGGAATACGTGACAAAACAATACATACTCTCTCCGTCCCATATTAGATGGGCACTTTCTATTTTACATAATGATTAAGAAATCATTAATAGATTGATTAATTTTATTTTTTTGCCCTTTGTTCATATTAATTGCCCTCTTGAAAAAAGAAAATTTTGATCTTCAAAATTTATTTAAACTTCTAAAAACCATATTAATTGTATGGATAAAATGAAAAATCACTAAAAATAAAAGGAATGAAGAAGAAATATTGGGGCATCTAGCGTAAAACTATGAAAAAGGTAAATAATCAGGTAAACATATTCTATGTTTTTACTATACACTATTATAGTTTAAGAGAATTACAGTTCATCGCTACACTATTTATTTAATAGCTATTTTTCAATTGAAAAGTGTATCTTACTATAACACCCTGCTATTTGAAAGAGCTAAAAATTAGAAAGAACCATTTTTGGAAAGAATGAAAATCTAAAATTTGGCAAGTTATGTTAAGTATGAATTTTGGGTCAACTTCAAATGACAATAACTCCTAGTATGTGATGATTTAGGTGGGCTACAAGATATCAAATGAAAGTTCTTTGAATTATCTTTCCAACGCCACCGATTTTACTCTTTTTCGAGTTTGTATGAGGGAGATATGCCCATTTGAAGTCGGGCTGTCTAGATAAGGAAAGTCAAAACCGGGTTTTAGGAGGGTACTATGGTATTTTCACTACCCAATTAATTAAATTCGTTTTTGGTAATTAAGTTGGGGTCTAAAGTGAATTGGTTCAGTTTACGCTTCATAAGATTAAGTTAGGGTTTTGATAGAAGAGAAAAGAAGAGGAGAAAAGAGGAGAAGAAGTTAGAAATCGTCACGTTCTTGAAGTTAGCTTGTGGATTTTGCCAAGGGTTGATCCGTACGAGGTATGTGAGATCACATAGCTTTGGGTTCGTTCACCCATGCGCCAATCATGATTTAATTGAGCGAAATTATGTTCTTGAAAGTATAGAAATTGAGATCTTGATGGATTTTGTTGAAGTTTCTATTGGGTTCTTGGTTGTTGATGTTGTTGAGAAGTTCATGAGTTAAATTCATGAAATTTGATGTCGTTTTGAGTAGATTCTTGCATAATTGTGTTGTTTATTCGAATCTAAGCATTTGGGAAAGAATCTAATTGAATCTAGAGGGTTTAGAGTTGAAAAGCGAGCAAGAAAAATTAGAGTTTTCTGGGCAGGTGTGTGGGGTGCCGCGCCAGCCAGAGCGCCTCACTTTGGGATCTGTAGTTTGGGCTCTGGGGCGCCATGCCAGCCAGTGCGCCCCAACCCGGACTCTGCAGTTTAGTGTCAGGCGCCCGGCCTAACTCATTACACCAGGGTCGCCAGATCTTCTACCATTTCCCACTTCTTTCTGTTTGAGTTCCCTTGAAATGTACCTATGTTTTCTAGTTGATTTCTACACTCTAAGGTACGTCTAAACAACATGATATCATCCATAAACATGAATCATAACCTTGAATTCATAAATTCAAATTCAAGGAAAGTTATGAGCCAAGTCTAGATAAGTTCCTATAGTCTTTTCAAAAGTCTTTTACACATGCTTTAAACTTGTTTTAAGAATTGAGTTTCGAGTTGAGAAAGGAGTAAAGAGTGAAGTTAATTTCTTCAAAAGAATATATGGGGAGTATGTATTCCCAAAGAGTCAATATTTTCACATTTAAACAAGAAAGGAAACACTGATTTCCAACAGACCCTTTGAGCTAGTTTTTCAGTAAACAGTAAATGCTTTCACAATTAAGCAAGAGAGGAAACAATGATTTCCTAGAGAGCCTTTGGGCAAGTTTTGAGCAATAACCTCAAACCACAGAAAGAAGTTATGTTTTTAAACATATGAGCTAGTAATATTTTGGGAGTAGTATTGAGCACCGATATAGGGGGAGTTTAGACAACTCACATCCCCCATATAACATGTAGCCATCATGGGTAGAAAAGGGTCATACTTTTTAAATGATTTCTTAGTGCTTTTTCGCATAGACTAGTGGATCCACTTAGTGAGTTAGGTTATATAACCTTGGCAAGGTATAGGACAGCCCTAGCCGCGTGAGGCGAAACGTTGTATCATAACATAGCTCTTAAGTGATGGTTGTCGGTTAGAGAAACTCCCACAGAATTATTTTGTATTCTTATATACACAGAGTTAATTATATTTTTATATACACATAGAGTTTATCTTGTATCCTTGCATACAAACTGAGTTACTATTGTATTTCTAAATACACAGAGTTGTTATCCATATTTTAAAAGCTTTTCTTTTTATTGCATTCATATTATTGCTTTATATTGAAATGAGTTAAGTTGAGTTGAGTTGAGCCCAGGTATGTTCTTTCAGTTCCTTTCAAGCTTATGTCTTGTTTTACAATTTGCCTCGCATGCTCGTACATTCAATGTACTAAGGACAGTTGGCCTGCATCTTTTATGATGAAGATACAGGTAACCAGGATCAGCATCCAGCGCATCGTTGATTCTAGTTGAGCTTCAGAGTTGTTGGTGAGCCTCCTTGCTTCCGGAGGATGCCTTTTATTGCTTTATCAGTTAGTTCATTAGGATGTTGTGGGTCTTGTCCTGACGTCTATCTCAGTTGTTAGATACTTCATAGACAGTAGTTGATGTTAGTTCATGAGTCTTTACTTTTCCTTTTCAGTTATGTTGAGACTTGAGTCGCCATTTTGGCCAGTTGAATGTTGATCTTTAAAACATTTTAAGTTATTTATTGAGACAGTTTAGTTATGATTATATTTCAATACTTTCTTTTATCATGAGTAAGTCTTCCGCTAAGAGTTATGCCAGACCAAGGGTTCGCTTGGGGCCAACAATGGTTCTCGAATGTCAGTCCCGCCCAGGGAGTAGGCTCGGAGCATGACAAACTTGGTATCACAGCACAGAGTTCAAGAGTCCTAGGGAGTCTATGAAGTCGTGTCTGTAGAGTCCTAGTTATCGGTGTGAAGCAGGCCATATCTATAATTAGGAGGCTGCAATATTTTAGGAACTATCTCACTTCTTTCATACTCATTTTGTGTGATAGAGTGTATCTCTATAAAAGTCTCTTTCTAACTCGTGCTTGCGTGTGCCTTTCAGATCATGCCTCTATGAAGAGCTGTCAGAGTTCGTCCTGCTAGAAGGAATGTTGAACCACAGGAACAAGGGGTACCTAATGCACTAGAAGTGTAACCCCAAGGAGTGGTCACCAATGATGAGTTCCATGAAGCTATCTGGATGTTGAGTCAAGCTGTAACCAATCAAGTTGGACAGAGAGAGAATCGACAAGAAGTTGCTGATACCTCTAGGATCCGTGAATTTTAAGGATGAATTCTCCAAGCTTTACTGGTTCAAGTGTCACTGAGGATCCAGAAAACATTGTTGAAGAGCTTTAGAAGGTTTTTGAGATTATGCATGTTGTTGATGCTGAGAGGGTGGAACTAGCTGCATACCAAATGAAGGGTGTCGCTAGAATCTGGTTTGATCAGTGGAAAAAGAATAGAGCTGAAGGTGCACCACTTGTGAGTTGGGCTTTGTTTGAGGAGGCCTTCTTGGGGTGTTTCTTTCCCCGTGAACTGAGAGAAGCCAAGGTACGAGAATTCCTTACTCTTAAGAAGGAATCTAAGAGTGTTCATGAGTACAGTCTGAAGTTCACACAAATTTCCCGCTATGCTCTGGAGATGGTTGCTGACATGAGGAGCAGGATGAGTTTATTTATTGCTGAGTTATCTCATCTATCAAGCAAGGAAGGCAAGGCCGCTATGCTGATAGGGGATATGGACATAGCAAGGCTAATGATCCACGTGCAACAGGTTTAGGAGGAAAAGATGAGGGATAGAGAATAGTTTAAGAATAAGAGGGCTAAGACATCAGGGAACGAGTTCGAACAGCAGAAGAGTAATGCCAACCGGTCATCCTTCCAACAAAAACAAAAAATACCTGCTCCATCATCCGCTAGTGCACCTGCACCAAGAAACAGAGGTGAATTCCAAAATCTGAATTCCCAAAATTTCAGAGCTAGACCTGCACATTCTCAAGGTAGTATGGCACAAGGGGGTACTAAAACTCCTGCATGTGCTAAGTGTGGTAGAAGCCACTCAGGGGTGTGTAGTGATGGCTCCACTTGTTGCTTCAAGTGTGGTCAGAATAGTCATTTTATGAGAGAGTGTCCTAAGAACAGGCAGGGTAATGGTAATGGGGGCAATAGAGCCCAGTCTTCTTCAGTTGCTCCACCAGACAGAGCTGCATCTAGGGGAGCTACTTCAGGGGTGGGCGGAGGATGAAACCGTCTTTATTCTATCACTATTCTCCAAGAGAAAGAGGATTTGCTAGATGTTGTCACTGGTATGATCCAAGTCTTTAATTTTGATGTTTATGCTTTGCTAGATCCAAGAGCGAATTTATCTTTTGTGACTCCTTATGTTGCAATGCATTTTGATGTTCTTCCTGAGCAACTTCTTGGGCCCTTCAGTGTTTCTACACATGTTGGTGAGTCTATTCTAGCTGAGAGAGTCTATCGTGATTGTACCATTTCCGTCAATAACAAGAGTACCATGGCTGACATAGTTGAGTTATATATGATAGATTTTGATGTCATTTTAAGTATGGATTGGCTCCATGCATGTTATGCATCAATAGATTGTAGAACTCGAGTAGTCAAGTTCCAGTTTCCCAGTGAACCAGTTATAGAGTGGAAGAGTAGTTCAACAGTGCCTAAGGGTCATTTTATTTCGTACCTTAAGGTGGGGAAGTTAGTTTCCAAGGGGTGTGTCTATCACTTAGTCCGAGTTAATGACTCTAGTGTTAAGATACCTCCTCTTCAGTCAGTTTCAGTTGTTAGCGCATTTCCAGAAATCTTTCTAAACGATCATCCCAGAGTTTCTCTTGAGAGAGAAATAGACTTCGGTATAGATGTTCTTCCTGATACTCGTCCTATATTATTCCACCATATAGGATGGCACCAGCAGAGTTGAAAGAGTTGAAAGAGCAATTGAAAGATCTCCTAGAGAAAGGTTTTATTCAACCAAGTGTCTCATCTTAGGGCGCTCCGGTCTTATTTGTGAGAAAGAAAGATGGTTCTCTTAGAATTTATATAGATTATTATCAGTTGAATAAGTTTACTATCAAGAATAAGTATCTCTTCCAAGAATTGATGATCTTTTCGATCAACATCAGGGTGCCACTTGTTTTTCTAAGATAGCCCTCAGATCAGGCTACTATTAGTTGAAAGTAAGGGAATGTGATATTCCAAACACAGTATTCAGGACCCGTTATGGTCATTATTAGTATTTGGTCATGTCGTTCAGTTTAACTAATGCACCTGCAGCGTTCATGGACCTTATGAATAGAGTGTTCAGGCCTTATTTAGATATGTTTGTTATCGTATTCATTGATGACATTCTAATCTATTCGAGGAATGAGGAAGATCCTTCTAGTCATCTCAGAAAAGTTCTCCAAACTCTAAAGGATAAGTAGTTATATGCTAAGTTTTCTAAGTGTGAGTTTTGGCTTGAGTTTGTAACATTCTTAGGCCACATTGTTTCCGGTGATCGAATTAGAGTTGATACTCAGAAAATAGAGGCAGTGCAGAATTGGCCTAGACCCACATCTCCAACTGATATTAGGAGTTTCTTGGGGTTGGCTGGATATTATAGAAGGTTCCTCGAAGGGTTCTCATTTATTTCATCTCCTTTGACTAAGTTGACTCAGAAAACAGTGAAGTTTCAATGGTCTGAAGCTTGTGAGAAGAGCTTTTAGGAATTGAAAACTTAGTTGTCTACTGCCCCAATATTGACCTTACCAGAGGGTACGCAAGGCTTTGTTGTATATTGTGATGCGTCCAGAGTTGGGTTGGGTTGTATGCTAATGCAAAAAGGTAAAGTTATAACTTATGCCTCCTGACAGCTGAAAGTTCACGAGAAGAATTATCCAACCCATGATCTAAAGTTGGCTGACATAGTATTTGCTTTGAACATATGGCATCATTATCTTTATTGTGTTCATGTGGATGTGTTCACCGATCACAAGAGTTTTCAGTATGTGTTTAGTCAGAAAGAGCTTAATCACAGACAAAGAAGGTGGTTATAATTACTCAAGGATTATGACATGAACATTCTCTATCACCCAGGTAAGGCTAATGTTGTTGCTGATGCCTTGAGTAGTTTGTGTATGGGTAGTACCGCCCATGTTGAGGATGAAAAGAGAGAGTTAGCGAAAGATGTGCACAGACTTGTATGATTAGTTGTTCGACTAATGGATTCCATAGAAGGAGGAGTAGTGGTGATGAATGGGGCTGAATCATCATAAGTGTCTGAAGTAAAAGAGAAACAAGACTAAGTTCCTAGTTTTCTTGAATTGAAGGCAAATGTTGTATTGAGGTATCAAGGTAGAGTGTGTGTACCAAGGGTGGATGAACTCCAAGAGAGGATCATCAAGGAAGCTCATAGCTCCAGATATTCTATCCATCCGGGTTCCACAAAGATGTATCGTGACTTGAGAGAATTATATTAGTGGAATAGTATGAAGAAAGGTGTTGTTGAGTTCGTTGCTAAATGCCCGAATTGTCAACAAGTTAAAGTAGAGCACCAAAGACCAGGTGGTATAGCTCAGAATATAGAACTTCCAGAATGGAAGTGGGAGATGATCAATATGGACTTCGTTACTGGCTTGCCACGGTCTCGGAGGCAACATGATTCTATTTGGGAGATTGTTGATAGAATGACTAAATCAGCCCATTTCTTGCCAATAAAGACTACCCATTCAGTAGAGGATTATGCCAAGTTATACATTAAAGAGGTAGTAAGACTTCATGGAGTTCCAGTGTCCATTATTTTAGATAGAGGTGCACAATTTACAGCACAATTTTGGAAGTCATTCCAGAAAGGTTTGGGTTCAAAGGTGAACTTGAGTACTGCTTTCCATCCTCAGACAGATAGTCAAACAGAGCACACTATTCAGACTTTAGAATATATGTTGAGGGCCGGTATGATTGATTTCAAGGGTAATTGGGATGATCACCTACCTCTCATGGAGTTTTCTTACAACAATAGTTATCACTATAGCATCCAAATGGCTTCGTACGAAGCTCTTTATGGGAGAAGATGCAGATCTCCTATTAGGATGTTTGAAGTTGGTGAGGCTGGGTTGATAGGACCAGACTTAGTTCATCAAGCAATGGAGAAAGTGACAGTTACTCAAGAAAGGTTGAAAACAGCGCAGAGTCGTCAGAAATCCTACACTGATGTTAGGAGAAGAGACTTAGAGTTTGAAGTAGATGATTGGGTATACTTGAAAGTTTCACCCATGAAGGGTGTTATGAGATTTGGTAAAAAGGGGAAGCTTAGTCCCAGATATATTGGTCCTTACCGAATATCCAAGAGGATTGGTAATATAGCTTATGAGTTAGAGCTACCCCTAGAGTCAGCAGCGGTTCATCCGGTATTCCATATTTCTATGTTGAAGAAGTGTATGGGCGATCCTTCACTTATCATACCTACTGAAGACATTGGTATTAAGGATAGTTTATATTATGAGGAGATTCTTGTTCAGATTCTAGATCTTCAAGTTCGCAAGTTGAGAACCAAGGAAGTAGCATCAGTCAAAGTTCTGTGGATAAATCAGTTAGTTGAGGAACCTACTTGGGAAGCTGAGGAGGACATGAAGAAGAGGTACCCACATCTCTTTGAGTCCAGAGAAATTCCAAATTAAGGTACTAATCCTTTCCTTTGCATTTGTTTTAAAGTTGGCTTGTCGTATTTACATTTTGCTTGTTGGGTGTTTGAGTTGGATATTAGATGTTACACCCTTAGCCTACTAAGAGTAATCTAATTCGAGGACGAATGTTCCCAAGGGGGAGATATTGTAACACCCCTCTATTTGAAAGAGTTAAAAATTAGAAAGAACCATTTTTGGAAAGAATGAATATCTGAAATTTGGCAAGTTATGTTAAGTATGAGTTTTGGGTCAACTTCAAATAACCATAACTCCAAGTACAGGATGAGTTAGGAGGGCTACAAGATATCAAATGAAAGGTCTTTGAATTATCTTTCCAACGCCACCGAGTTTGCTGATTTTCGATTTGTATGAGGGAGATATTCCCATTTGAAGTCGAGTTGTCTAGATAAGGAAAGTCAAAACCCAATTTTAGGAGGGTATTATGGTCTTTTCACTACCCAATTAATTAAATTCATTTTTGGTAATTAATTTGGGGTCTAAACTGAATTGGTTCAGTTTACGCTTCATAAGATTAAGTTAGGATTTTGAAAGAAGAGAAAAGCAGAGGAGAAAAGAGGAGAAGAAGGTAGGAATCATCGCGTTCTTGAAGTTAGCTTGTGGATTTCGCCAAGGGTTGATCCCTACAAGGTATGTTAGATCACATAGCATTGGGTTCGTTCATCCAGGCGTCAATCACTATTTAATTGAGAAAAATTATGTTCTTGAAAGTATAGAAATTGAGTTCTTGATGGAATTTGTTGAAGTTTCTATTGGGTTCTTGATTGTTGAAGTTGTTGAGAAGTTCTTGAGTTAAATTCATGAAATTTGATGTCGTTTTGAGTAGATTCTTGCATACTTTGGTTGTGTATTCGAAACTTAGCATTTGGAGAAGAAACTAATTGAATCTAGAGGGTTTAAAATTAAAAAATGAGCAAGAAATATTGGAGTTTTCTGGTAAGGGGTGTGGGGCGCCGCGCCAGCTAGAGTGCCCCACTTTGGGGTCTGTAGTTTAGGCTCTGGGGCGCCGCTCCAGCCAGTGCACCCCAACCCAGACTCTGTAGTTTAGTGTTTGGCGCCCGGCGCCACTCTGTACGCTAGGGTTTCCAGATCTTCTACCCTTTCCCACCTCTTTCCATTTGAGTTCTCTTGAAACATACCTATGTTTTCTAGTTGATTTCTAAACCTTAATGTACGTCTAAACAACATGATATCATCCATAAACATGAATCATAACCTTGAATTCATAAATTCAAATTCAAGGAAAGTTAAGAGCCAAGTCTAGAGAAGTTCCTAGAGACTTTTCAAAAGTCTTTTACAAATGCCTTAAACTTACTTTAAGACTTGAGTTTCGAGTTGAGTAAAGATTAAAGAATCAAGTTCATTTCTTCAAAAGAATATATGGGGACTATGTATTCCCAAAGAGTAAATATTTTCACATTTAAACCAGAAAGGAAACACTGACTTCCAACAGAGCCTTTGAGCTAGTTTTTTAGTAAAGAGTAAATGCTTTCACAATTAAGCAAGAGAGGAAACACTGATTTTCTAGAGAGCCTTTGGGCTAGTTTTGAGAAATAACCTCAAACCACATAAAGAAGTTGTGTTTTTAAACAGATGAGCTAGTAATATTTTGGGAGTAGTATTGAGCACCGACATGAAAGAGAGTTCAGACACCTCACAGCCCCCATAAACCATGTAGCCTTTATGGGTAAAAAAGGGTCATACTTTTTAGATGATTCCTTAGTGATTTTTAGCATAGACTAGTGGATCCACTTAGTGAGTTAGGTTCTATACCCTTGCCAAAGTATAGGACAGCCCTGGCAGCGTGAGGCAAAACGTAGTATCATCACATAGCTCTTAAGTGATAGTTGTTGGTTAGAGAAACTCCCACAGAAGTATTTTGTATTCTTATAAACACAGAGTTAATTGTATTTTTATGTACACACAGAGTTTATCTTGTATCCTTGCATACAAACTGAGTTACTATTGTATTTCTAAATACACAGAGTTGTTATCCATGTTTTAAAAGCTTTTCTTTATATTGTATTCATATTATTGCTTTATAATGAAATGAATTAAGTTGAGTTGAATTGAGCCCAGGTATGTTCTTTCAGTTCCTTTCAAGCTTATGTCTTGTTTTATAATTCCCCTCCCATGCTCGTACATTCAATGTACTGATGCCAGTTGGCCTGCATCTTTTATAATGCAGATAGTTGATTCTAATTGAGCACTGCATCCAGCACATCGTTGATTCTAATTGAGCTTCAGAGTTGTTGGTGAGCCTCCTTGCTTTTGGAGGATCACTTTTATTGCTTTATCAGTTAGTTCATTAGGATGTTGTGGGTCTTGTACCGACGTCCATCTCAGTTGTTAGAGGTTTCATAGACATTAGTTGATGTTAGTTCATGAGTCTTTACTTTTCCTTTTCAGTTATGTTGAAACTTGAGTTGGCATTTTGGCCAGTTGAATGTTGATATTTAAAATATTCTAGGTTATTTATTGATACAATTTAGTTATGATTGTATTTCAATACTTTCTTTTATCATGAGTAAGTTTTTGGCTAAGTGTTAAGCCAGGCCAAGGGTTCGCTTGGGGCCAGGAATGGTTCTCGAGTGCTAGTCCCGCCCAGGGTGTAGGCTCGGGGCGTGACACTTACGAATAACATATTTTTCGGCTTAATTCTTCACATTGTATCTATCAATAATTTTCTTTCCTCCTTTACAAATAATTTTCTTTTTGGGAAAAAGGATAAATATACCCCGAACTATCGTAAATGGTATTTAAATACCCTTCGTTATAATTTTAGAACTCTTATCCTCTTACCGTTTAATTTTTGGAGTGTGTCTATCCTTCGAACTATCGGAGGGACATATGTCACAATCTTAGAGGACTGTCCTATATTTATTTAATTTTTATCCACAATTAATAATGGACCCAGATAATTAAAAACCCACCCAAATAATTTAAGACCCAGATACAAGTAAATCTCTTTTTTCCTTTCTTTTCTAGTTCTAGCAAACAAAATACCCCAAGAACCAGTTATAACACCGTCACGAATCTATCTTCTCTGGCAAAGCTCCACAAACAAAACAACCTCTAAGTGGTACCAAAACAAACATCCCTCGCTCTGGCGAGATAGTGACCCTTCGTCCACCACGAAACCTGACCATCACGCACCTATCTCTCCTTCACCAATACTCCAATAGCTCCAACGAAGCAAACTAACGACCTTTGAATGGATTTATAATCACAAAACTTGTAACTTCTTAGACGGCTGAAACTGTAAAAAATGAGGATTGTAGGGCTGAAAGCCAAGAAAGTAGATTTGTGAAAATCAAAAATCAACCATACATTCAACAATCACACTTCAATGAAAAATATAAAATAAAATCGATCACAAATTAGACAAGTTAACATGGGAGGGTAGGGAACAAATATACCTCTAGCTCTCTTTATTAAACTTCAACAATGGCAAACAAGAAGATACTCCGTAACTTAGAGCTAATCTATGGTGTGGGAAAGTTCTCACATTCCAAAATGTACCACAAAAAGAATTTGTGTGCAATCAAGAAGGAAAACGATGAAAAATTGCCTCGACACCATAAAAAACCAATCTCAATTCCTGTAACTGAAAAGTTCTACCTATACACTGAATGAGTTTCCAACTCCGTCTGTATCCTTTGTTCTGTTTTAAAAAAATTAGTGGTTCTTACTAAGGTTCGCAATTGGACTGGTTTTTTCCTGGTCTGGTCCATTTTCCATTCTGGTATATCATCTACTAGTTGAACCGGTAAGGAACCGATCAGATAGGGTACTGGTACAGGTACCGAAACGGATCCCGGGTTTTTACCCGGTCGATCCGATTTTGGTCCAGGTCAAACGTTCATTTTAATTTATTTTTTAATATGTATCGATTATTAGCCGTTGGGGAGGGGCCGAATAACAGCTGAATATCAGCCGCCACCCCCAAGGCCCCAAAAACACCGCCTACCCCTCTTTAACCCCTTAATACTATAAATATACCCTATTTTCTGTCATTTAACTCACAAATTCACTAACTATTCTATTATATAACATCTTACAAAATCTCTCAATTTTCAATCTCATAATTTTTATTTTGTGCTATTGATTTGTTGGAGACTTGGAGTTTGGATTTCAGAGATTTTTTTGAAGTAAATTGCAAGCTTCAATTGGCATCTCTCAATTCCATATTTTGGTTGTACGTCTACTTTTACGTAGACGTTCGGTACATTCGTTCTAACTTTAATCTCTTTATTTATTTATTTATTAAGTTACTTTATTTTTGTTGTAACATTTATCTTGCTTGTTTTTCTCAATATTTAATTATTTTAAACTTAAACATGAATTCGGAAAGAAATAGTTGTAAAAGATCAATGTGTGCAAAAAAAAATTCTTCTCGGGGAGGAACTAGTACTTCTACTTCGACTGCTTCAGCATGAACTCTCTTTTATATAATAAGTGAATCTTCAAGTATTTTGGATATAACTACAATACCAATTAGAAGGTTATCAAAAAAAGGGGGAAATAAATGAAAACATTTAAAATAAACTGCAAATTTGAGGAATCGGTCCCGCCATTTGATATATGAGGGTTTGAATAGTATTTGCCCCAATTTTAAAAAAATTCCTACTCTCTCTCCGTATTGAAAAACCATGTGATTCTGTAATTTGTAGATTCTCTCGCTGGTGTTGACAATTGCTAGGTTTTTTCTGCTCTCTTTCTCCTTATTCTTCTCCCTGCAACCCAATGTTGTACAGTATTTAACCCAAATCACATCATTTCTTTTTGAATTTGCTTCTCTTCATTTTATGTAATATACTGTTAAAATTGTTTATTAATCAATCATGGAACACGACCCTTTTCATTATTTGGGCCTACAACCCAATTGGGCTTTGAAGATACTGAAGGCATTGTTGGAATCCATTGATGGGATGCTGAGTTTCTCCGGAAAGAATCCACTCTAAAAACTAGTCTTCTTGATTGTTTTGAGGAAAACTAGGTTGAAGATGGAATTAGGAGACAGGAAGGTTAAAGTAGAGAAGAATTACCCTGTTCTGCTGCTTTAAACACTTTCTTTGAATTTTGCTCAATGTTGTCACTCCTGGTTCTGGATAGTTTCAACCTATTTCTGAGTATCTTGATTCTGGAGTTGACAATTTATCATCCGCAAGAATGTATATCATTTGGAGTCGTCACTTGAATAATCGTATCTTCCCTATAGTAATAATCAGTTTCTGAATTTCGCCTTATTCAGAAACGGTTGAGAACTGTCCAACTCTTTTAACGAATGTAAATTTGAGGATTTTCATAAATGAAATGGTCACAAGATTATCAAAGATCTTTCCTCCTTGTGATATCGAACTGATAATAGTACATTGCAAAGTTTATCAAGATGGGAAGATCACTATGCAAGATCCTTTTGTTCTACTCAGGTAAATCATCATTACCTCTTCACTGTACTATTAAAATCTCCCTTGAAATTCATGGCAGTGTCAAATTGTGAATTTACTAACCACGTCGTCATTTAAAGCAATGAAATGACTCAAAGCAAGGGGTTAATTATTTGTTAAAGTCCATGGATCGTGTTGCTTTTTTTGTTTTTCTATTTTAAAAAAATTACTAACTTTTAATACTCATTCTGCAGCGTAATTTATCTTAACAAAGACTGATGGAGCAATAATGATTCAAGGATTTTGTGTTAGCGTGGATTGCTTAAATTCATGTATTAGTTTGTGTAGCAGATCCTTCTTTTACTTTTCTCTGTGGTTCATTGGTAAGTAGTCACTAGTATAATAGTTTGAGTTGACAGTTTCTTAATTTCCCATTATTAGTCCTTGTACTTAAGGTGGTGATGTTCACTTGTAATGCCATTCTGACATTGATATCTTACTATTTTTCCTTTCCCAAGTCTATATACTTGAATTGCTATTCCAATCAATAATGATGTGGTGGAGTGCTAAGTTTCCATTCATTCCTAACCAGAGGTCTCAAGTTTGAGTTCCCCTAGGTACGCAGTTGCCTTTGTTAGGGAGTTCTTTACCCTCAAATGTAGGACTTTCCATCTTGCATTCGGATTTAGTCCGGCCCTTTAGTACTCAATACAAATTACTCTCATCTGATGCATGATAACAAATCGCTATTACAATATTAACAGAACCTGATACCTTGACCATGTGAATGAAATTTTCAATTTTTAAATTCCAGAAAGAAAGATTTTTTGCTACACATGAAACAGATCCTTACTTTACTATAAGAAAATTCCAGGAAGAAAAAAATAGCAGATTAACTATAATGTAAATCTGGAAAAAAGGCTAAATGAGATTAAAACAAGAAGCAACGAAGCACGGCCTAATTAAAATAGTGGCATTATGATCTATGGATTTTCACACGGGTGGAAGGTCAATTAGGATCCAAGTATTATTTTTCATAATGGAATTTATCTCATCTTAGATAGCCTCCTTCCATTATGGTGCATGTGGAAATTGCACGGCCTCAATAAAATAGTGGGATCGTTTTTCATATTATAACAATAAGCAATTTCGTTTTAAATTTTATCAATTGAACCTTCTACTAAAAATATGTAGAGTCATTTCCATACGTCTTTTCTTTTCTAACTCTCTTGTTCATACGTCAACAATGTCACTTTGATTTCCATCATCTTGAGAGATCGATGGTTTTGAAGTATAAGATCTTGGATTATTTGGAACAATATCTTTTGGTCTAGGAATTGATACAAATAGAGTTATTTTTTATCAAATATTGTATCTTTTGATTCGATGACCCTATTAGTTGAGTGTTAATTATTTGGTTCAATGACTAAAAATCTACAGGCTTTGCTATTTTCAACATATCCTATAAATATGCATTCAATTCCTGTTTCATCCAAATTTGCCTTTTCGGTTCGAGGACTTCAATTATCGCACTACATCCCAAAACTTTGAGATGAATAAAATTTTATTGTCTTTTGTTCCAAAGTTCATATGTAGTTGGTAACATGACTTTACCCCAATAAAAATGACTTAGGTTTGAGTTAGACAATAAAGAATTAACTATTTTCATTAAGACTCAATTTTCTCATTTGGCAACACCATTTGGTGATCGTGTACATGGTGTCTTATTGATGCACAATACCAGTGCTTTGAAAAATATGGGATTATAATGTTCCCCACCCCTATTGTTCCTTTCTGGACTTAGACTCTCTTTAGTTTTTTTGTTTTGGGATTGCATCTCAATACTCTAAACTAAGAATAGATGTGTTGATGTGGCGTAAATTTACTGCACTTTTGATGCTTAAAATATCGGATTGGTGTATGTTCTTTAGTGTGTTTTAGTAGATTTGATGTGTTTTAGTAGATTTGATGTGTTTCGTAGTTGTTTTGCAGGTAAAACAGGATTGGGTAGCTAAGTACTGGAGAAAGTTGTTGCAGTTTGATTTTTCCCATCTACGAGCCTGGTACGAATCACTAACCGTAGATAACAGTTGTAGTTTAGAATCAGAGACTTGTGAAAAGAACACCTGATTTTTACGAGAAGCAGTACAAGATGTAAAACTGTTAACTACCTATAGATGGACCAAGTTGTATAGTGATATTCACCTATTTAGGGGATCAACCACTTAGATGAACTTAACTTACCGATCTTACACACTACAAAAACTTACTAATATCTGGTCTTACTAAGTTATGACTTCATGGGGACCACCGAACCCTAGTTTCATCTCGTTGATTCAAAACATGTTTACTTGAAAGTTTCTTTCTTCCTATTTGTGAAGATTATAAAGATTATTTTTTACACAAACCCCCCTCCCCTTTTCAGAAATGGAACGACTAAGAGCACAGATAATCACAATAGACTTAGGTCCAAACCATAATCCTCATGGGATTGATCCTAACCTTCGTTAGGTCCTTTATTTGCACAATGGCCATTTTATACTTCTTTTTGGAGGTATATTTTGAAAACATCAAGCACCTGACAGAGTGGAAGAGGAGTACCATTCCAAGGCGCACCATTAATTCCAGCTCTTTTACTATTTCGGAGGTAAAGGCTCACGCTTCCATTTTTATTCCAAGTTTTCCTTGTTCGTCGGAGAATGCTTCTATTTTTGTTCTAGGTTTTCGTTATTCGCCGGGAAAGGCTTCCATTTTTTATCTAGGTTTTCTTTATTCATCTGCCAATGAACTATCTAAGGAAAAACATAAAACATTGATGGTGAACTCTTGATCAAAGGTTAAGTGATACGTCCAAACTTACCCTTCAATTAAGAAGTATAAACGGTCAATGTCAATTTATAGAACTCAACGTGAGTTGAGGTCGACCCCACAGAGAATTTACTCTCAAAAATAGTTTCAATTTCACTTTTATTCAAATGTTATTATTATTTCCTAAAGAAAGTAACTGCGAAATGTAAAATGGGTTTCGTTGTAAGGGTCAGGTAACCAATGTTGTTAGAATCTTCAGGTTAACAAAATTAATAGAATGTTTACTTCAAGGTTATGATGACTAATGAATGAAACAAGGGTTGTGTTTCCCATGACGTTACATCTGGTGTTGATTCATGAACGAGTTTCAAGTAATTCTTTCTGTGCAAATAACAGGCGAGTTAGGTGTATCTAACACTTCTCAGTCTTGTCCGATAAATTTCCACTCAAATCATCTTGGTCCTAGAGTTTTATTCGATTTTACCCTCGCATAGTTTAGTGTCAAAGTTCTCTTCTCTCGAACTCAAAATTTCACTCCAATTCAACAGTTCAACTCAACATTTTCCCAACTATCGATTTTCTCTCGAACAATTGATAGATACAGGCACATTCTAACGCGTGCACTCATTAGAACAAATGAATAACGAAAGTTCAGTTGTATATTGCAAATATGAATCACATTATACTCGTTTTACAATTCTACACTTAGATTTCAGTCATAGTTTCCACAACCCTTGTTGTGGAGTTTAGCCACTCATGCTTTTAATAAAAATAAGCAAAGAGACGTAATGACTGCATTAAAAGAAATCACTTACAAAGATTTGCAGATTCAAAGAACACTTGATATTCAAAAACCAAATCAAAGTTTAATTCTCGATTCAATGTTAATCGATCAAAAACCAAAGTAGAAAAAATAGGAAAGTAGTCGCTCGTTCCAGATATGACGAGTTAAAACAAAAAATGAAACCTAATTAATTCAAATAGTCTGTCTAAAAATATTCCTACTCGAAGTACGACTGAATTATCGCATCTTTTCACGGACAGTAAGACGACTCGTCAAGGGCTTCACGGTCCGTGAAGCCCTCCGTAGTCTTTACTTGGTGATATCACAAAGTGGTTCTTCGAAGCCTGTCTACTGGAAAATTTGCACGACCTCCATTACAAACCGTTGTGAGGACCACAGCCCGTCTGGGCTCCTGTGGTCCTTAGTTGGCCAATGCCAAATTTAACTCCTCGATGCCTGTCTCCTGGAGCTTCTTCACGTCTTCCATCACGATCCGTCATGAGGACCACGACCCGTTTAGGGCTCCATGGTCTTCACTAAGGATTTGGTCATCAGCAACACAATTTCCAGTTTCACTGCTTCCACTTCATGGGCTTCAGGACGGCTCGTCTTGACAACCACGACCCGTGATGGGCTCCGTGGTGTACCCTTCATTACATTTTTTTTTCGCCTCTTTTTCAACTTTTCCCGCGCAGGTGTAATCCTTTCTAGACATTCAACAAACACATCAAATATTATTTAAATACACTTGGTTCTAGTATTAATCCTTAGTTTTGAGCATCGAATGTGCCAAGATTACACGGCACATCAACACCCTCAACTTAGAACTGTTACTTGTCCTCAAGTGATGATAAAGACAACACATTTGACTCTCAAACACCCAACACCTCTTAATACTTATGCAGCAGCTATCTTAACCAAAACATATATCTGAAACCATCTATCTAACATGCAAGGATCAATGTATGACATCTCATTACTCACAGTCAACCATGCTTATGCTTATGTACGTTATCAGCTAACACAATTTAACTATCAAATCTAGACATAGTGTCCTCATATCAAAGAAGTCCCTCACACATGATAATTGGGACTAAATCTGATTCTCACACTTACAAAGAACTTATGACACTAAGAACACAAGACCATAGGCTTGCCCTTGTTTTCTACATTCTATCTTTCAAACAACTGAAATAGGATCAATGAAGGACTTTATAGGCTTGTAACATAGGCTCGGGCTAGGGAATGGAATATATGGTTTTGTGAGTGACTATTTTACCTTGCTTCTCCAAAGTTTAATTAGCACACAACTTTAATTCTACCAGATTCTTAGAACAATGCACATTACTCATGATCAATTGGGTACTTTGACTTTGTCCTTTAGAGCTGACTGGGTGAACCTTCTTTTTACACCTTTCTCCTTTCTACTAGAGGTGTGATCACCCTCAACTTACGCTTTTGTCCTGAGTTGGTGCATCGTATCTATGGAGACCAAAGGATATGATATCCATGGGTAAGAACAAAATTACTTACAAGGCTCAAAAATAGGGTTCAAGGGTCATGCTTTCGTTTGGTAGTTTTATTTTTAGTTTTAAGTGGGCTTGACAAAAAGGGCCTAATGATCATCTCCTCCAGTTATTTTCAGATTTTCGCAAGACTACTTGGGCAAGTTCTAGCTTTTCCACCTTGTGACAGACTTCATGCAAATCTCATATGCACCTGACACATGACTACATTTTTCAGTTTTGTTTTAGTTAACCAACTTATGTTACAAGATAGCAATGTTCAACACGTGAGTATCTAAGATGTCATAAAAGGAGCCTAACAGTCAAATTTCATCTTAAGGTCATACATGTTATCATTTCATAACTTAGCTGCTGCGTAGCTCAAGACACAAAAACTTCATCATCACATCCAAACAAACAAAAACACAAACATTTCACAATTTATAAAAACATAAAGCAGAGCCAACCTCCATACATTCTATCAGATAACATGGAAGGTTTCTTACCACCCCTCCCAAAACAAAAGGACTTTGCCCTCAAAGTAAATAAAGAAAACAATACAGGGCTGTGAGTAGAGGTCATACCTATGGCGCACTAGTCGCCCGTAGTTGGAGCAGTGTCGGCACCCTTATAAATGGGTGCACTCTCATAAACCTGCACTAGGTCAGGCTGACTAACACTAACCGGGGTAGGTACCACGCTACTAGAAGCGTCAGCTAACACTGCATCTTTCCTCTGCTGCGCAAGTGATTCTGCTTCCCTTGCTAGTCTACAGGACTCCTTGCGGGCTTTCTTATGCTTCCTCCTTTCCTCTTTGGAGAGGTTAATCGGCTGGTCCTCATCAGACTCCCTAGCTTTTTGTTTTCTCTTGATGGATTTTTGTTGGGGCACATCGCACCAGAAATCATCAAGTACTTGAGTGGGAGGAGGATCACTGAACAAGCTCATCAAAGACTCTGGAATAATTGGGGGAGGCACATTGACCGGCTTCTCAGCCGGTTTTACTGTCTCGGCTCTCATTTCAGCCCAACTGTGTCTTCAACTCCTCCGCATTCACCAACACGACAGCTTGTAATTGATTTGTACATGGACCTCCAGGCCGTCCATCCTGTTTTTCAGTACCGCCAGCTCTTTTCATATCTTATCTTTTAGCCGCTTCTCTGCAGTTAACACATCTCGCTGAACTACCTAAGGTAGTTTTAGCATAATCTGGTCGACTATGGACCGGGTCTGCCTATGATCTGCAACCAACCTTTCAAAAATGTTAGTAGGTATAGTGATAAAATTACTTGAGGCCTGGGAAGCTGAAGCTTGTTGTGATGGTTCTCCCGAAGCTGGCCGTGAAGATTCTCCCTGCTCAGTTCTTCCCTCAACCTGTGGGATGACAACTGGTGTAGGTGGTACTACCGCCAATGGTTCCACTGCCCTTGCTTTTCCACCAAAAGAGGGTTGGCGACGTCTTTGATTTTGGAAGCGGCAGTCACCCTAGATGCTTCTACCCATTTATCCACCAACTTATTCGATAGAATGTTAGCCTGCAAACAGAGTTTCCCTATCAGACAGGGAAATGGCAAACCTGCTTGCTCATTTAGCACCCTTCCCGCATCTTAGTGGCGATGATCCAACCCAAATTCACAAGGTATCCGACCATGAGGCAAGCAACCAATGATGCCAGTGATGGTAAAAGTGTATTCTCATTTGTCATGGGTTGCAAATGGGCACAAACTATTGCCCACCAGATCTTGGCAGGAAAATTTAGAGACGCCTTTGTAATCTGCACTTGTGGCTCGGCCACCCATGCTACAGCCTCTCCCTCTGTGGCAATGTGTCCTCCAATCCATCGCATGATACGCTCTCGCAAACTAGGATCCTCCATCTCTGCCTCACTAGTCACGACATGGTGCTTACCCTCAAATAATCCCACTGATGCTGGTGATGTGTACTCTGGGCCATTTAGCATCCTGTTAATTGTAGCCTTAGATTTGTCCATTGTATGTCCCCTCACTAAGACTGTATGCAAGGGTCCCCAAGTGGCTGCAACTATCTTTTGTGCCCTCTTCGTTGTCTCAGTATCTGCAACAAAGTTCATTAGCGCAGCTGAATAAGAAGCATAGAATTCTCAGGTTATCTGGTGTATGAATTCCCCTGGAGCATTGTTCATCCATTTGAACTGGTGAATTTGGAAAAGTCTTTCAATATCCGAGAGTGCCTGGATGTCTGCTATCAGTACTCTGGTTTCGGGTATAATGGGTCGACCCCTAAAAGCTCCAATCTTTTACACTATGCCATACTTGAAGAAATCTTCTGAATGTGGGACTGTCCACATCCGGCGAAAATAGTCAATAATTTTTTTTCGTACGGACAGGTCAGACTCCCGCTGATGAACAAATTGTATCATAGGTAACCCCTTGCTATCAACATCGTCATCTCCTTGGGCACCTTCTTCTTCTTGCGCTCCTGGTTCAGTTTCTACTCTCACGTCTGGTTGAGGTTCAGTTGCACTCCTCTAAGAGCCACTATCAGAGCCTTCACCATTTTTAGAACAGCTCCCAGATTCCTCACCACTCCCAGACCCACTACCTTCCTCTTCAGACTAGGAAGGGGTATTCTGTAGGATAGATCTCGCAGTCCGTGATCTAGTAGCTCTCGGGGAGTTCTCTTCAATTTCTATATTAATCTAGACCTTTGAGCTACTAGAGTCCGTTGCATTCTCACTGTGAGTTAGGGAGGGAGGCGGTGAGGAATGTGGCGGTGCAGTCATTCTTCGTGGACCCATAGTACCTGAGAAAAAAAATCAAAACAAATTAATAGTCGAACAAGTAAAATGACACACTAACGGGTACTCAGACTTTCCCTTTGTACATACAACGTGACTCCTTGCCTTAAGAATGTTGTTACCGAATCTATCATTGGGAAGGGCCACGTATTCAAAATGAAACACTAAATTAACTACGAAGAAAATAGTTTTTTATACGGAGAACAACACGGGTCGTGGTGCGTACCACGGTTCGTGGTGACTCTCGTGACCCTGAACCAGTGCTTATGTTCCTTAGTGAACTCTACTGAGTATGGTTCACAGAGGGAAACATGGGTCGTGGTAGGTACCACGGTCCGTGAAATCCCTCGTGAACATGAGGAGTGCATAATACTTTTTACAACTGTGGACCACGAGTGATTTCAGGATCCGTGTCCCCCTACACGGTCCGTAAAGACCCTCGTGAACTGACACTTAGTCCAATTTTCCAGATCCCTCGCACCCCACATGCTATTATACCATATTTCATAATTATCAGCACATAATCCAAATTTAAGAGTGGTGTTTGCCGAATTCAACGAGACCCACATGCAAACATCATTTCCTTACCCAATTTCAAAGTAACTGATCAGTGCACCCACATGGGTACAACACCATTAATCAATGTGGACTATATTTCAAACTTATATCATCATACATCACTAGCCCTATACAATTTAAGCATACCCACCAAAAACAAATTACCAAGGCACTCAATTTGAATATACCCATCACAATTACAACCTAACAAAACTACATCAAGCAATAATACGCAAATTTAAGCAAAATATTGTAGTTCTAAATTGATTCTAGATAAGATCAAAGTTATATCAAGTAGGGAGAAGAACTTACTTCAATAATTGCTCAGAGTTCCACTTTGGAAACAAGCGATGAAAGCACTGTTGATTTTCGACACTAATGGACTTACAATTTTGATCCTTTGATTAATTTTGGGGTTATGGGTGATAGAGAAAACGTTTAATAGCAATAGGAACCGTTACAAATAAGAGGGAAGCAAAAAATTCCAACCTTTAGCGCTTAGGAATGCTATATAAAATGTGTGAAACTTTTAAAGAATCGCGGGTCGGGTCCGGTCAGATGGGTACTGCCGACTTAACTTCAACGGGCCGTGGTGATGCTCGTGATGAGCACCACCATCCATGATAATGACCGTGGAAAAACCTTTGAAGTATAAAACTGACCTGAGGTTCACGAGAGGCTAAACCGTCTGTCTAAGGTAAAACTGACCGTAAACACTTCCGTGAACCTTATGGGAGCATTTCCAGTAGGTCCCCTTTAGGATGCTTGTGAATGAGATGGGCCGTGAAGTTGCTCGTGAAGAGTACCACAGCCCGTGAGACTGCCCATGAAGGGCTTTCTGAACCCAGCTCCTCATTTCTTTGTCCCACTATTTACTGCACACACCAACACACGGTGACACTATAGAAACAATGAAAATATACTAACAATGGACGCTACCTATTACATTTACAATCATGGGTTGCCTCCTAAGTAGCGCACAATTTAACGGCGCGGCGCGACGCAGGTTACTTGATTACTCAGACTTCATCAAGTTTGCATTCCTCCACTATTTTCACTTCCTCTGGGACTCCCAAGTACGCCTTGATTCGCTGACCATTGGCTTTGAACCTCTCGCCTTTGTCATTCTCAAGCTCAATAACACCTGATTGAAATACCTGAGTTACCTTGAATGGCCCAGACCATTTGGATCTCAGTTTCCCAGGAAACAGATGAAGCTTGGAGTTAAAAAGTAACACCAAGTCACCAGGACTGAAGGTCCTTTTCTCAATGTGCTTATCATGATACATCTTCATCCTTTCCTTGTACAGTGCAGACCTCTCACAAGCTCTCAAGCTGAATTCATCAATCTCATTAATCTGATCTAGTCTCATGTTCGCTGTTTCACTCAAACTGAGGTTCAACTTCTTTAGTTCCCAGAGTGCCTTATGCTCCAACTCGAAAGGCAAATGACATACCTTTCCACACACCAACTGATATGGAGATATACCAATAGGTTTCTTGAAAGCTGTTCGATATGCCCATACAAGATCATCCAACTTTCTAGCCCAATTTGTTCTGTTGACATTCACCGTCTTTGCCAAAATTGCTTTGATCTCCCGATGCAATACCTCAACTTGGCCACTTGTCTGCGGATGATATGGTGTTGCCACCTTGTGCTGTTTTACCCTAAATTTAGCCAAGAGTGCACTGAACACTTTATTACAGAAAAGGGAGCCTCCATCTCTGATAATATCTCTAGGTGTACCAAACCTTGAGAATATATTCTTATTCAGAAAACCAGCAACATTTTTACCATCATTTTCAGTCAAGGCGTCTTCCTCAACCCATTTGGACACATAGTCCACTGCCACCAGTATGTACATTTGCCCATATGAGCTCACAAATGGTCCCATGAAGTCAACTCCCCACACATCAAACAGTTCCACCACAAAAATAGGTTTCATTGGGAATTCATGCCGACGAGAGATGGTTCCTTGCCTCTGGCAGACATCACACCCCTGGACTAGATCAATTGAGTCCTGATGGACTGTAGGCCAGTAGTACCTACTCTGGAGTACCTTGTGGCTATCTGGGCACCTCCATGATGACCACCTACTAGAGAGGAGTGACGGGCTTCTAAGAGATGCAGAATTTCAGCCTCAGGTATATATCGCCTGATGATGTTATCAGCACACACCCTGTACAAATATGGTTGATCCCAAAAGTACTTTCCCACATCATGTAGGAATTTCTTCCTTTGCTGGAATGTGAGCCCTTCAGGCATCAAATCGCTGACAAGAAAATTGGCAAAGTCAGCAAACCAATGAATAAGATCAAGAGTGGCGGCTAATACCTGCTCATCTGGGAATGAGTCATTTATGTCTAACTCGAGTTCCTCCTTCTTCTCTGCCTCCAACCTAGACAGATGATCAGCCACCTGATTTTCACAACCCCTTCTATATTTGACTTCGAAGTCAAATTCTTGAAGCAGCAGCACCCATCTTATCAATCTCATCTTTGCATCTTTTTTCACCATGAGATATCGCAGTGCTGCATGATCTATGTTGACTATCACTCTAGTGCCCAGCAAATATGCCCTGAACTTCTCAAATGCGTATACCATAGGCAGTAGATCCTGTTTAATAATAGTGTAGTTGCGCTGTGCTCCGTTTAGAGATTTGCTGGCATAGTAGATCAGGTGGAAGATCTTGTTGTGCTTCTATCCCAACACAACTCCCAAGGTAGTACCACTTGCATCACACATTACCTCAAATGGCTCCAACCAATCTGGGCCAATGATCGCTGGGGCAGAAATCAGCTTCTCTTTCAGGCACTCAAAGGCTCTTAGGCATGTATCATCAAAGGCAAATTTCACCTCTTTCTCCCAAAGCTTTCACAAGGGATGTGCAATTTTCGAGAAATCCTTGATGAATCGCCTATAAAGTCCTTCATGTCCTAAAAAGCTTTGAATACCTTTCACACAAATAGGTGGAGGAAACTTTTCAATGACCTCAATCTTCGCTTTGTCTACCTCCAGTCCCTTCTGCGACACCTTAAGGCCTAGGACTACGACTTCCTTGACCATGAAATGGCATTTCTCCCAGTTAAGCACCAAATTAGCCTTCTCGCATCGCTATAATGCCCTACTAAGATTTAGCAAACAATCATCAAATGTGTCACCTTCCACAGAAAAATCATCCATGAACACTTCCAAAGTGTCCTCTACCATGTCCGAGAAGATGGACATCATACACCTCTGGAAAGTTGCTGGCGCATTACATAATCCAAATGGCATGCATTTGAACGCAAATGTACCATAAGGACATATAGAAGTTGTCTTTTCCTGATCTTCTGGCGCAATTGATATTTTGTTATACCCATAGTAGCCATCTAAGAAGCAGTACCACCCTTTGCCAGCCAACCTGTCAAGCATCTGATCCATGAATGGCATTGGAAAGTGGCCTTCAAGGTCCACTTGTTCAGCTTCTTGTAATCAATGCATACTCGTCAACCAGTGACTGGTCTTTGTGGGATCAATTTGTTCTTTGCATTTTCCACCACTGTCATACCACCATTCTTTGGCACACACTGCACTGGGCTAACCCAATGACTGTCAGAGATGGGGTACACCACTCCTGCATCCAACCACTTTATGATTTCCTTTTTGACCACCTCTTGCATTGGTGGATTTAATCTTCTCTTGTTCTCTATGCTCGGGCTTCAGTCTTTCTGGAGTTGGATTTTATGAGTACAAATACCCGGAGGTATCCCAATGATATCAGCAATAGTCCATTGGATCGCCTTTTTCTATCTTGTCAAGACTCTGACTACAGCTTGCACCTGTTCATCATTCAAATCTGCAGCCAAAATAACTGGAAAAAAAGTGTTATTAGTACCCAAAAAGACATACCTTAGGTGACTGGGTAATTGTTTCAGTTCAAGTACATGCGGTTCCTCAATGGATGGCTTTGCTGGAGGAGTCGGCGTGTTTTTCTGATCCAGGTCTAATTTCTTTGGTGCATAAGAATGTGAACCCATGCCCTGCAGAGCATTCACAGTCTCCGCATAATCATTCATTAGGTCTTCTTCGAAATTCATTAGCATGGCTGCCAAAGTTTCAATAGAAAACCTTTCCTCAATAGCAGCTCCCGACTCCCCTTCATCAAAGACCTCTATTGTAGACACCATATTCATGTCTTGTGGTTGCTTCATAGACTTGCATATCATAAACTTTACCTCCTCATTGTTGAGCCTGAATTTCAGCTCTACGCTCTCAACATCAACCAAAGCTCAACCTGTAGACAGAAATGGCCTTCCCAAAATTATGGGAACCTCAAACTCTACCTCGCAATCGAGAATCACGAAGTCTGCCGAAAAAATGAAACTATCCACTTTCACAAGAACATCACATAAAATACCTACAGGCTGCTTCACTGACCTATCTGCCATCATCAACCTCATCGCGGTGGGCTTTGGAATCCCCAAGCCCAATTGCTTGTAAATGGCTAGCAACATCAGATTTATACTTGCACCTATATCGCATAAGGCCTTTACAAACTCAAATGATCCGATGGTGCATTGTATAGTGAATGCACTTGGATCCTTCTTTTTCTGCACCATAGATCTCGTAGCAATAGCACTACAATGATGAATGTTGTTAGTTAATTTAAAACTTATAGCTCTTTTCTTTGTGACTAAGTCCTTCATGAGCTTAGCATATCCTGTAATCTTCTCTAGAGATTCCGCCAATGGGATGTTCACTGATAGTTGTCTCAGATTGGTTATGAATTTTGCAAATTTCCCATCCTCAGCTTTCTTTTTGAGTCTTTGAGGGAAAGGAGGAGGCCGTCTCGGTACCTGTTGTAAAGGCAAAGTAGCCTCTACTTCTGTTTCTTTTACCTTAGCCTGCTTTTCTTTTTGTTGGGCTTCTTCTGTATCATCTACATGTTCAGCTTCAACCTCTTCTTCTTCATCTCTTCCCATACCCTGTTCCTGCTCAGTACTTGTAGACTTTGACTTATTAAGGATCTTACCTCTTTT
The DNA here is from genome assembly GCA_029582245.1 of Solanum etuberosum. Lineage (NCBI taxonomy): Eukaryota > Viridiplantae > Streptophyta > Magnoliopsida > Solanales > Solanaceae > Solanum > Solanum etuberosum. The sequence continues at coordinate 90,348 of JAJONR010031800.1, forward strand.
TGGGGTGATGGCCATGCAGTGTCCATCTTTCTTGGCATTTGGAATAGTGTCACTTGGTAGTGAACCATTGTTCCTCTGGTTCATTGATGCTGATAGTTGTTCCAACTGTTGCTCTATCTGCTTGATAGAAGTGGTGTGAGAGTCCACCACTTGACTCATACTGGATAAATCAATCTTCATTTCTATCACACCTGCATCAGTAGATTCAACCTTTTGCAACACTTTGGCTAACACATCTTCTAATTTGGACCCGCTGTAACTACCTTCTGTTCGATCTATATTACCCGGAGGCACATAAACACCACTGCAGTCATTCCTATAGCCATCTCTGATTTGCCAATTGCCTTGTTCTCTATTTGTTGGCCTTTCATACTGTCCGTCTCTAGATAGTTCCGACCTTGGTTTCCAGAATTATATCCTTGGTTTCCCGAGTAATAATTCTGGAAACCCCCTTGGTTGCCTAAGTATTTGGCCTCCTCATCCAAGTCGATGTCATGATCTTCATAACTGTTTGAGGCTCCCACAACATTCACTTTCTCAGAACCTGCCATGATATTCTTCGTGAGTAGATCCATCTGGGTTCTCATGTGAGCCATATCCTGATCCCTTTCTTCTTCTCTCCTCTTTTGTTCAGCTGAAAGCTAAAAAGTGAACCCAAGATCTCCTACTTCAGCATCCCTAGTGTGCCATGCTCTATTATTCTTTGACATCTCATCCATTAGTTGCATGATTTCGGTGAATGGCTTCCTCATGAATGATCCTCCACATACTGCATGAACAACAGGCTTAGTAACATAATTTAACGATCTATAAAAAAAATTGTTTCAAATGTCTCTCAGTGAGACCATTGTTCGGGCATTTTTTCAGCTTTTGGTTGTATCTCCACCAAGTATCATGCATTGCTTCCCCTGGTAGGTTCTTGTGTGCCCCTATCTCATTTTTCATCTGCAGTTCCTTCGATTCAGGGTAGAACCATTCCAAGAAGGCTTCCTTTAACTCATTCCAAGTCCTAATAGAATCATTTGGCATCTCGTTCAACCAGTTTGTCACCTCTCCAGTAAGAGACAAAGGGAATAACCTCAATCTCATAGCAGTCTGTCTCACCCCAGGAATTTGCTGTGATTTACAAATCGCTACGAAGTTCAATACATGTTGATGAGCATCATCACCAGCTGTCTCTCTGAACATTCCCTTCAAGTTCAGCAGCTGAATCTTCGTGCTGGTGAATGTGAATTTCACACGTGGAGGTAATGCAGGCCGCACTATTGCTCTGGTGGCTCCAGCTCCATCCAAATCAAAGTCATCCTCTTCGAACACTCTGTGAGCTGGTTGTTGTGCTCGACCCCTTGGAGCTATTGGTTGGTGGTGAGGAGGAGCTATCTCTTCTACTCCTTCATGTTCCTCCACAAACCTAGGTGGGTCATTCACAGCGTTCCACTTAGCACCTCTAACAGTTGTCTCAGCCTCAAATCCTAGTCTCTACCTCTAAGCCTCAAGTTCTTGTGCATTCACCATCGTGCAGATGGTTTTCCAAAGTTTCAGCTCGTAAGGTATCAATGGAGCACCCTTACTACTGGTTTTTAGCATACACTGGTGGACTTACCTGTCAGAGACATAGACAAAGAACAAAATGTAAAATTAGGAAATATAACTACAATTTGAATAAATACTAGTAAAATATTTTTGAATTTAAATTCCCGGGCAGCAGCGCCAAAATTTGATACATCCAAACTTAAACTTCAATTAAGAAGTATAAACTGGTGATGTCAACTTATAGAACTCAACGTGAGTTGAGGTCAATCCCACGGAGAATTTACTCACATAAATAGTTTCACTATCTCTTTTATTCAAATGTTGTTATTATTTCCTAAAGAAAGTAATTGCAAAATGTAAAATGGGTTTGGTTGTAAGGGTCAGGTAACCAATGTTGTTAAAATCTCCAGGTTAACAAAATTAACAAAATGTTTACTACAATGTTGTGATGATTAATGAATGAAACCAGGGTTGTGTTTCCCATAAAGTTACATCTAGTGTTGATTCATGAACAAGTTTGAGGTAATTCTTTCTTTGCAAATTACAGGCGAGTTAGGTGTATCTAACACTTCTCAGTCTTGTCAGATAAATTTCCACTCAAATCCTCTCAGTCCTAGAGCTTGATTCGATTTTACCCTCGCATAGTTTAGTGCCAAAGTTCTTTTCTCTCGAACTAGAATTTTCACTCCAATTCAACAGTTCCACTCAACTTTTTACTAACTATCGATTTTCTCTTGAACAATTGATAGATACAGGCACATTCTAATGTGTGCACTCATTAGAACAAATGAATAATGAAAGTTGAGTTATATATTGCAAATATGAATCACATTATACTCGTTTTACAATTCTACACTTAGATTTCAATCATACTTCCCACAACCCTAGTTGTGGAGTTTAGCCACTCATGTTTTTAATCAAAATAAGCAAAGATACATAATGATTGCATTAAAAGAAATCACTTAAGAAGATTTGCAGATTCAAAGAACACTTGATATTCAAAAACCAAATCAAACTTTAATTCTCGATTCAATGTTAATCGATCAAAGACCAAAGTAGATAAAATAGGAAAGTAGTCGCTCGTTCAAGATATGACGAGTTAAAAAAAATTAAACCTAATTAATTCAAGTAGTCTGTCATAAAAGAGTCCTACTCGAAGTAGGACTGAATTGTCGCAGCTTTTCATGGATAGTAAGACGACCCGTCAAGGGCTTCACAGTCGATGAAGTCCTCCGTGGTCTTTACTTTGTGATATCTCAAAGTGGTTCTTCAAAGCCTGTCTACTGGAAAATTTACACGACCTCCATCACAAACCGCTGTGAGGACCACGACCTGTCTGGGCTCCCGTGGTCCTTACTTGGCCAATGCCAAATTTAACTCCTCGATGCCTATCTCCTGGAGCTTCTTCACGACTTCCATCACGGTCCGTCATGAGGACCACGGCCCGTCTAGGGCTCCGTGGTCTTCACTTAGGAATTGGTCATTAGCAACACAATTTCCAGGTTCACTGCTTCCACTTCACGGGCTTCAGGAAGGCTCGTCTTGACAACCACGGCCTGTGATGGGCTCCGTGGTGTACCCTTCATTACATTCATTTTTCCGCCTCTTTTTCAACTTTTCCCGCGCATGTGTAAAATTGTCTAGACATTCAACAAGCACATCAAATCTTATTTAAATACACTTGGTTCTAGTATAATCCTTAGTTTTGAGCATCGAATGTGCCAACATTTCACGGCACATCATTACGTTCCCTCATGATTTGATCTGAAATCACATCTTCGAATCTACAAACGCTCTCACCTGATCATGGTTTTATTCCATAGCCATAAGGATATATTTTCATTCTGAGAACTCCAGAATTCTTGTCCCCTACATCCATATATAGTCTTGTTCATCAAAGCTCCATATATATCTGTCGATTTTGTCTTGGATTTAAGACAAGAGTGTTTGTTTATGAGTAGATCAGATCCTCTTTCATCTTTGATTTAAAATATTGTTTTGGGATCTACCTTTTATGTGTATCTAGATAGATGTTTCACGTTTGCTTTATATTGAGTCTTTGAATTTGTGATGAGTAGAGAAGCATTTGTGAAATAAAATTGAATTCTTGACATAAATACTCAAACATTATAATCAAATAGCCAAATTAGAACGACAACACTCTAACTCTTGAATTACAATGAAAAGTAACAAGTAACTAAGCATAGAGATAAGAATGAAGATAAGAAGTTTAGACTCTAGAAAGAAGATGAGAGGAACAAACAGTTTCTTCGTAGTATGCATAAAACTGTTCTTTTAACTCCAGAAAGAAGATGACAGGAACAAACAGTTTCTTCACATTATGCATAAAACCATTCTTTCCAACTCCTAATTCATTTTAACCGATTGTCAAATGGACCTGGATCCCAAATAAACATTCCAACATTTTACTCTGCCCAACAATTCCAAATGTATTAGTCTTATGTAGTGTTTTAGTCACGACCTGATCCCTCGAGTTATGATGGCACTTACCATAACCTGCCAGTAGGTAATTCAACCCGTACCCAGAACGTGAGTAATAGGTATAAGGGTAGAACTAAAAAGGAAATAATACTAACAAAAAGAAAACACAAAAACAGAAAGCAAACCACAAGTTATATATAATGGAAACCCTCCAAGAATCTGGAAGTCACAAGTATAGAGCTATCTAGTAAGAAAAAATATAAGTACCAAAAGTGGACCACAACAAGTGTCTCAAAGGCGAAAGACAAGCTAACATTGTACAAAAGGAGACAGGCAGGTCCAGGACACCAAGTGCTCACCCTCATCTGTGATATCCATAAGATGCAAAAGATGGCACGAATGATCACCACCGGTAGCTGGTACTAGGACATGCATCACGAAAAGGATGCAGAGTGCAACATAAGTACCAAAATGAAGTACTCAGTAGGTATCATAGGCTAACTAAGAAAGAAAGGTAAACTATGGTAACACCTCAGATTTGAGAGAGGACCAAAAGCATGTTATAACTCCAAGGTGCCATCCCACCAAGGCCAACCACGGCCCGTGGATGGGACCACGACCAGGAAGGACCGTTGGTCAGTCCAAGGTCCATCTGTGAGGTCTCGTGGGTCGTGGGCTGGCAGGTTTAGTTAAGGGCACATAGGTCTTTTCTATTTTTAATTAAATCAAAGTGAGGTCATTTTACCTAAGTCTAGGACCCCTATATAAGTGATTTTGACCCCAAAACTCACCCATTCAAGTCATTATTTCCAAAACCCCAAAAGAAATCCAAAAGTTCTTCTCTTAAATATTTCTTTCCCTAGAACTTGAAGAAAGAGTTGGTGCTAGGATCAAGGTCAAGTCTCAATTCCTCAAGCATTTATGAGCTTTGTGATCAAGGTATGATGGCTTTTCATCCATGGAATCCTTTCTTCCATGGAGTCCCTAAGATTCCCCAATTGAAAAGTAGAAATTCCTAATTTTGAGTTAGGGTTTTCTTTTAATGTTGTGGGTCTTGATTAATGTTGATCCAATTGAGTTGTTTATGATTGAATTGATAGGATTACATGTTTTTAGGATGAAGTTGCATGTACCCATGCTTAATTCATATTTCTAGATTGAAATTGATGTACATTGGATTGATGCCATGAAAGGAGAATTAATGGGTTTAAATGTATTCTTATAGGATTGATGAGATACATTAGAATTTCTTGAGATTGAAGCATATATGATGATTTTGATATACATTGATTTGAGAGAAAATAATATATGATGATTATGAGATGTAATGCTTTGAGAGTAAAGCTTATGTTATGAATTGTTGATTATTGATGTAATTGTTGTGCAGGGGATAGTTCCCACATGAATTGGTGAAGTATGTATGTGAATGGTTTTCTCACATTGAATGATTCTAGATTAAAAGGGTTGCTCACCTAAAATGAATCTAAGCTAAAGACTAAGAAATTGATCAGGCTAGAGGAGATTACCCTTGACCTCTAAATGAGATGGATATGAGGCGATTACCCATATCCCTTAGAATAGAATAAGAGGTGATTACCCTTATTCCTTGAAGTTGAACAAGAGGTGACTACCCCTATTCTTAAGATATGGATTGGACAAGAGGCGAGTACCCATGATCCTTATGGAAAGACAAGGGGCGAATACCCATGTCACCTGATGTTGGACTAGAGGCGATTACCCATGATCCAAAGGTTAAGAAGGACTAGAGGCGACTACCCATTCTCCTTTATAGTAAGGCAAGAGGCGACTCCCCATGTCTATAAAAGAAAAGCTAGACTACGTTATGATGAATGATGAGCTTGGATTGTTGCTTGAGTTACCTTCCGTTATGAGTAAGGGTGATTTGAGGTTACTTCAAGAAAGTATTCCTTTTATGTTGAAATGATCTATTAAGTGAATTGATTATGTGTTTATGACTTATGATTTCTAACTCTTATGTTTATGTTGATTTTTATTCAAGCTATCATATTTAGTACATCTTTGTACTAACGCATACTCTTGCCTACATTTCCTATCCAAATGTAGTGTCCGACGGTCCCGACTCTCATCCATGTGGCTAGGATCATAATAGAGGCAAGACTTGAAGATTGATAAGTCCTCATAGCATCCGAGGATATAGCCACCATTTTCTTATGATCATTAATTTTATGTTTTGGACATTGTTGTATGAGCTGTGTCCCAAGATATTCATGTTTTAGATGGTTTGAGACAAAGTGTAATAGACTTCCGCTTTTAATTATGAAACTTTGATTGTGTTGAAAATGTTTTAAATTTTACCAATTTTCTATTATCTTCACTATGAATGCTAAGTGGCTTATATGAGGCCTCTCGGGGTCTTGTATGCCATGTTACGTCTAGGGGGTACCCCTGGGTCATGACAAACTTGGTAATCAGAGCAAAAGGTTTAGAATGGTTCTAGGATGTTTCATAACCACGTCTAGTAGAGTCTTGTTCATAAGTGTGAAGCGCGCCACATCTTATGAATGAGAGGCTACAAGATGCTTAGGAAACTTCACGTCTTCATTTCTCTAAGTCGTGTGATAGAGTTTAACTATATAAGGTCTCTCTCCTAATTCTTACCCGATGGTCTACAGGATATTACTACTCGAAGAGCCTATGCTAGAATGACCGAGGGAGAAGATGTTGGTCAAGGAGTTCCTCCTCAAGCTTCGGTTGATCCTTTGGCCGAGCAAGTGACTAATGTAGATTTTAGGACTACTTTTCAAGTGTTGGCTCAAGCCATGACGGCCCATGTCGATAGGGAAGTTGTGAACCCCGTGAACCCAAATGTGGGTACGGCGGCCTCGTTGACAAGGTGACCATTAAGAATAAGTATCCTTTTTCCAAGGATAGATGATTTATTTGATGAACTTCATGGAGCAAGCTATTTCTCTCAGATTGACCTTCGGTCGGGTCATCATCAGTTGAGAATGAAAAATGATGAAATTCCAAAAATAGTTTTTAGAACCCCGTATGGTCATTATGAGTTTTTGGTGATGTTGTTTGGCTTAACTAGTACTCCGGTGGCATTTATGTATTTGATGAATAGGGTGTTTAGACAATACCTCGATATGTTCGTAATTGTGTTCATTGATGATATTTTTATCTACTCGGGAAGTGAGGATGACCATATTGATCATTTGAGGATCGTGTTGTAAAGTCTTAAGGTCTAACAACTCTTTGCAAACTTTAGGAAATGTGAATTTTTGTTAAGGTCCGTAGCTTTCCTTGGTCATATTGTTTCAAGTAAGGGTATTGAGGTAGATCCTAAGTAGACGGATGTGGTTAAGAGTTGGCATAGACCTTTATCCCCTTCGGACATTAGAAGTTTCTTGGGTTTAGCAGGTTATTACCAAAGGTTTGTTAAGGGGTTTTCTTCCATTGCCTCTCCATTAACGGCTTTGACTCAAAAGAAGGCCAAGTTTGTATGGTGCGAATCATTTGAGAAGAGTTTCCAAGAGTTGAAAGATAGACTTACTTCCGCTCTAGTGTTGACTTTACCGAAAGGGACGGATGGTTTCATGGTATATTATGATGCCTCGAGAATTGGGTTAGGATGTGTGCTTATGTAAAACGGGAAGTTTATTGCCTATGCTTCAAGGCAACTTAAGTTCCATGAGAAGAATTATTCGACCCACGATCTTGAATTAGCGGCGGTGGTATTTGCCTTAAAGATTTGGAAGCATTATTTGTATGATGTGCATGTTGATGTGTTTACCGACCACAAGAGTTTATAATATGTGTTTAATCAGAAAGAACGTAATCGTTGCCAAATAAGGTGGCTTGAGTTACTTAAAGATATGATATGAGTCTTCTCTATCAACCCGGTAAGGTGAATGTAGTAGCGGATGCTCTAAGCTGATTATCAATGGGTAGTGTAGCCCATATAGAAGAAGGTAAGAAGGAATTGGTACGAGATGTACAAATATTGTTCTGATTGGGTGTTCAGTTAGTTGATTACACTGAGGGTGGTGTTATGGTTCATAATGGGTCTGAATCATCTTTTGTGACAGATGTGAAGGCCAAGCAAAGTCTTGATCCAGTTTTGGTAGAATTGAAAGAAGCGGTACTTAGAAAGTCCGTAGAGGCTTTCTCCCAAGGGGGAGATGGTGGTCTTCGATATCAAGGTCGTTTGTGTGTTCCAAATGTTGGTAACTTAAAGGAACAGATCTTGAAAGAAGCCCATAGTTCTCGGTATTCCATTCATCCGAAAGCCACCAAGATGTAACGTGACTTGCGGGAGGTCTATTGGTGGAATGGGATGAAGAAGGATATTGCAGAGATTTTGGCTAAGTGTCCAAATTGCAAACAAGTAAAAGTTGAGCATCATAAATCGGGAGGTTTATCACAAGATATTAGCATTCCTACTTGGAAGTGGGAAGATTTGAACATGGACTTTATAGTAGGGTTGCAACGTACCCGGCGACAGTATGATTCGATTTGGGTTATAGTTGACCGAATGACGAAATCAGCCCATTTCATTCCCGTCAAAGTTTCTTATGAGGCGAAATATTATGCTAAGTTATATTTGAGGGAAATGGTAAGGTTGCATGGAGTACCCTTGTTCATTATCTCTGATAGAGGTACCCAGCTTACTTCTCAGTTTAGGAAGTCCTTCCAAAAGGGTCTTGGCACTAAATTTAAGCTTAGCACAGCTTTTCATCCACAAACCGATGGGCAAGAGGAGCGAACTATCCAAACTTTGGAATACATGTTGAGAGCATGTGTCATCGATTTCAAGGAAAATTGTGATGATCACTTGCCATTGATTGATTTTGCTTATAATAATAGCTACCATTCTAGTATTGGTATGGCTCCTTTTTAGGCTCTTTATGGTAGGAGGTGTAGGTATCCTATAGGTTGGTTTGAGGTAGGTGAAGTTGACTTGATAGGTCCCGAGTTAGTTCAAATGGCTATGAAAAATGTCCGACTTATTAGAGAGAGGTTGAGTACAGCCCAAAGTCAAGAAAGGTCCTATGCCGATGTTAGAAGAAGAGACTTTAAGTTTAATGTTAATGATTGGGTTTACTTGAAATCTCACCTATAAAGGGTGTGATGAGATTTGGGAAGAAAGGGAAACTTAGTCCCCGGTATGTAAGCCTGTATCAAATCTTGAGATGTGTTGGTAAGGTTGCTTATGAGCTTGATTTGCCTAATGATTTGGCATCGGTGCATCCAGTTTTCCATGTCTCCATGTTGAAAAATTGTGTTGGAGATCCGACATCCATAGTTCCCTTAGAGGGTTTGGGAGTCGATGAAAGTCTTTATTATGCGGAAGTTCCGATTGAGATTTTTTACCGGCAAGTTAAGAAGTTGAGAAACAAGGAAGCTGCTTGCGTGAAAGTATTCTGGAGATATCATTTAGTTGAGGGTGCTAATTGGGAGGCCGAGGCCGATATGATGTCCCGATAGCCTCATCTTTTTCCTTCTACTCCTACTCTAGCTTGAGGTAATGAGTTCCTCTTGGTTTATCCTTATTTTGTAGTCATGTGTCTTATGTGATTCCATGATTTCCTTATGTATGCATGTTCATGAAAAATAACTTGTGTTTTGAAAGAAAATGAGTTTACATGATTGATTTTCCTCATGTTGTTGTGCAATTGAGTATGTGTTGCCTATAGACTTCATGAGATGAATTGATGAACATGCTTTAGCTATGCTTTTTGAGAATGAATTGCATATAGACTCCATGAGATTGTGTTGAGAATGCTTTTAGCTTGGAGATGGTAGCTCCTCCTTGAATATGAGTAATGTTAAAAAATCATTCATATTGGGTTGCTAGATGTAGTTCCTACTTCCTTATGATGCATTGAGTACGTTTAGCTTGGAGTTGATGTTTCCTCCTTGGTTTTGTGCATTTAGATGAGATTGCATGCATGATGGGCTGCTAGAATTGAGTCTTTTCTTTCATGAGGTGTCTATAATTACATTTGAGGACGAATGATCCCAAGGGGGAGATAATGTAACACCTCGGATTCGAGAGAGGGCCAATATCATGTTAGAACTCCAAGGTGCCATCCCACAAAGGCCAACCACGGCCCGTGAATGGGACCATGGACCGTAGGCGGGTCCGTGGATGGGCACCAAGGGAAGTGTCATAGGCAGGAGCCACGCCAGGACCCACGATCCGTTGATGGGTCCACGGCTCGTGGCTAGGGGCAACCAAAGGTCAGCCAAAAGTTTCTGAACTTACTCACTCTTGACCATGACGGACCGTTGGTCAGTCCATGGTTTGTCACTGAGGTCTCGTGGGTCATGGGCAGGTAGGTTTAGTTAAGGGCACATAGGTCTCTTTCGGTTTTAATTAAATCAAAGTGAGGTCGTTTTAACTAAGTCTAGGACCCCTATATAAGTGATTTTGACCCCAAAACTCACCCATTCAAGTCATTATTTCCAAAACCCCAAAAGAAATCCCAAAGTTCTTCTCTCAAATATTTCTCTCTCTAGAACATGAAGAAGAAGTAAGAGGTGGAGCAAGGATCAAGATCAAGTCTCCATTCCTCAAGAATTTGTGGGCTTTGTGATCATGGTATGATGGCTTTTCATCCATGGAATCCCTTCTTCTATGGAGTCCCCAAGATTCTCCAATTGAAAAGTAGAAATTCCCCAATTGAAACGTAGAAATTCCCCAATTTGAGTTAGGGTTTTCTTCTAATGTTGTGGGTCTTGATGAATGTTGATCCAATGGAGTGGATTATGATTGTTTATCCTTGAATTGATAGGATTAAATGTTTTTAGGAAGAATTTGCATGAACCCATGCTTAACCCATGTTTCTAGGTTGAAATTGATGTAAATGGGTTTGATGCCATGAAAGAAAAAAATTAATGGGTTTAGATGTATTCTTATATGATTGATGAGATACATTAGAATTGCTTGAGATTGAAGCATATATGATGATTGTGATATACATTGCTTTGAGAGTGAAGCATATATGATGATTATGAGATGTAATGCTTTGAGAGTAAAGCTTATGTTATGAATTGTTGATTATTGATGTAATTGTCGTGGAAGGGATAGTTCCCACATGGATTGCTTATATATGTATGTAAAAGGTTTTCTCACATTGAATGATTCTAGGTTGAAAGTGTTGTTCACCTAAAATGAATCTAAGCTAAAGACTAAAAAATTGATGAGGCTAGAGGTGATTACCCTTGACCTCTAAATGAGATGGATATGAGTCGATTACCCATACCCCTTAGAATAGAATAATAGGTGATTACCCTTATTCCTTGAAGTTGAACAAGAGGCGACTACACCCGTTCTTAAGATATGAATTGGACAAGAGGCGAGTACCCATGATCCAAAGGTTAAGAAGGACTAGAGGTGACTACCCATGCTCCTTTATAGTAAGGAAAGAGACGACTCCCAAAGTCTATAAAAAATAAGCTAAACTATGTTATGATGAATGATGAGCTTGGATTGTTGCTTGAGTTGTTTTCCATGATGAATAAGGGTGATTTGAGGTTACTTCAAGAAATTATTCCTTTTATGTTGAAATGATCTATTATGTGCATTGATTATGCTTTTATGACTTATGTTGTCTAACTCTTATGTTTATGTTGATGTTTATGCAAGCTATCATATTTAGTACATTTTTGTACTAACGCATACTCTTGCCTACATTTCTTATCCAAATGTAGGGTCCGGCGTTCCCGACTCTCATTCCCGTGGCTAGGATCATAGTAGAGGCAAGACTTGAAGTTTGGTATTTCCTCATAGCATCTGAGGATATAGCCACCATTTCCTTATGATTTTTCATTTTATGTTTTGGACATTGTTGTATGGGCTGTGTCCCAAGATATTAATGTTTTAGATGGTTTGAGGCAAAGTGTAATACACTTCCGCTTTTGATTATGAAACTTTTATTGTGTTGAAAATGTTTTAAATTTTACCATTTTTCTATTATCTTGACTATGAATGCTAAGTGGCTTATATGAGGCCTCTCGGGGTCTTTTATGCCATGTTACATCTAGGGGGTACCCCTGGGTCGTGACAAAGAGAATCAGAAAAGATAGAATCTAGACACAAACAAAGGTCAAAGCGAGAAAGAAAGAAGGCACATGAGTATCCAGAAAATAAATCTAAGTACAGCTAAACTAAACCTAACTGGACCATTATAAGCCCAGAAGGTACACTCATGCGCAAGTTTAAACAAAATCTTAACGGACCCCATAAACCCGACAAGTACATAGAATAGCTAAGACTACAAGAATAAGATACTCAAATTCAAGTCCAAAAGAAGTCAATCGGGCCTCAAACCCATAGTGATAGGATCTGGGCCTCGAACCCAAAGTGGTAGAATCCACGCCTCGAACCTAAAGCATCAGTCTCAAGCTGGAAATAACGATCTTGAACCGTGAAACATCAGCCTCGAATTGTAAATAATAGCCCTGAACTATAAATAATCACTGCAACCAACCAACTAATAACCCAAATAACAAGAGTGCCAAGGTTGTGTCAATTCCAAGAAGAATCCCAAGTCATGTGAAGTCACCGTGGGCCGCCCACCCAAAGTATCAACAAAAGGCTCCAAGCCTAGTACAACTCAATCTCCAATTGTCGCAATAGCATAAACCTTCGGTAACGCCTCAGAACTGCAAAAATAGGTAAGCCTTGAATTCGCCTAAACTAAGGCTCATACTATCAAACTCAAGGCTGCTATTCCAGCCTACAAGGATCTAGTCTATCTGAAACGACGTTAGAGGCAAAGCAAGTCACAACGTTCAAGAGTCTAAGGCAACACTAGCCTATCCTAGGATAAGGCCAAACATGCATTAGAAAACAAATAAAACTCAAGTTATTTAGCATAGCATGCAAGTCACACAACCAACCCTACTATCCTAGTGCTACCCTCGATATAGTAGTCAGAAACCCTATATCATGGATTCTAAGAGATAAAGCAGAAATAACTAGGTACATTCCCCCAATTAACACTGATCATCATAAATTTACACATTCATACTCAATCTAAATAGAAAGGAAGTCATAGCCTACCTGTAGGCCGACTTCGCGCGCTCTAATTCACAAGGCCGGATGAGGTTTGATGTTCCTCCGAATGTCTTGTTAGATCCTTTTTTTGTCTCTACTCATGTTGGTGATTCTATTGGGGCTAAGAGGGTCTATCGAAAGTGCCTCATTTCCTTGTCCGATAGAGTTACTCTTGTTGACTTGTTAGAGCTTGATATGCTAGATTTTGATGTTATCCTTTGTATGGATTGGCTGCACTCATGTTATGCTTCTATCGATTGTAGAACTCGTGTAGTCAAGTTTCAGTTCCTGAATGAGCCGATCCTAGAGTGGAAGGGGGGAAATTATATGCCTAAGGGTCAGTTTGTCTCTTGCCTTAAAGAGAGAAAGATGATTTCTAAGGGTTGCATATACCATCTAGTTAGGGTGAGGGATGTGGATTCTGAAACCCCTACTCTTGAGTCGATCCTCGTTGTGACTGAGTTTCTGAAGTGTTTCCAAATGATTTATCCGGTATTCCTACCAAAAGGGAAATAGACTTCGGTATTGACCTTCTCCCAGATACGAAACCTATTTCTATTCCTCCTTACTGAATGTCTCCAACAGAACTTAAGGAGTTGAAAGAATAATTGAAAGATGTTTTTGATAAGGGTTTCATCCGATCGAGTATCTCTTCATGGGGTGCTCCAGTTTGGTATATTAGAAAGAAAAACGGTTCTCTTCGTATGTGTATTGACTATCGTCAGTTGAACAAGGTGACTATTAAGAATAAGTATCCTCTTCCAAGAATAGATGACTTGTTTGATCAATTTCAAAGAGCGAGTTAATTCTCTAAGATTGACCTTAGGTCGGGTTATCACCAATTGAGGGTGAAAGAAGATGATATTCCGAAGATGGCTTTTTGAACTCGGTATGGTCATTATGAGTTTTTGGTAATGTCATTTGGGTTGACTAATGCTCCGGCGGCGTTTATGGATTTGATTAATAGGGTGTTTAGACAATACCTTGATATGTTTTTGATTGTGTTCATTGATGATATACTGATCTATTCGAGAAGTGAGAATGAGCATATAGATCATTTGAGGATCCTGTTGCACATTCTTAAGGACCAACAACTCTTTGCCAAGTTTAGCAAATGTGAGTTTTGGCTAAGGTCTGTATCTTTCCTTTGCCATATTGTTTCAAGTAAGGGTATTGAGGTAGATCCTAAGAAGATGGATGCGGTCAAAAGTTGACCTAGACCTCTAACCCCTTCGGATATTAGAAGTTTCTTGGGTTTGGCCAGTTACTATAGAAGGTTTGTTGAGGGCTTTTCTTCAATTGAGTCTCTTTTGACGGCTTTAACTCAAAAGAAATCTAAGTTCATATGGTCCAAAACATGTGAGAAGAGTTTCCAAGAGTTGAAAGATAGACTTACTTCCGCTCCGGTGTTGACTTTATCAGAAGGGACGGATGGTTTTGTTGTTTATTGTGATACCTTGAGAATTGGGCTAGGGTGTGTGCTTATTCATAATGGGAAAGTTATTGGCTATGCCTCAAGGAAACTTACGATTCATGAGAAGAATTACCCTACCCATGACCTTGAACTAGCGGCGGTTGTTTTTTCCTTAAAGATTTGGAGCCATAATTTGTATGGTGTTCATGTTGATGTGTTTACCAACCACAAGAGTTTGCAATATGTGTTTAATCAGAAGGATCTAAATCTTCGCCAAAGAAGGTGGCTCAAGTTATTGAAAGATTATGATATGAGTGTTCTCTGTCACCCCGGTAAAGCTAATGTGGTGGCGGATGCTATTAGTCGGTTATCTATGGGTAGTGTTGCTTTCTAAGAAAGGTCCTACTAGACAAGGCTTCATAGACTCCCTGGGACACTTGAACCTTGGGCTCTAATACCAAGTTTTTTAAAATACATTTGTGACTCGTGAACACCAATGCATAGGTGTGATATCGGGGGAAGTATATAATTGAAAATTGTTAAGCATACCATGTAACCCTTATATTTAATCATTTGAAGGGTTAAACAAAATTTTTAGTCGAAAGAGATCATCAAAGAAATGATTCAAGTATAAAGGTTCATTGTGGAGGAATACTACAAATGATCTCATTTCTCAGTTGACTTTGAACGAGCATATCTCCTTCTATATAAGGAGTTAGAGGACCTGTAACCTATAAAATTAAAGGTATTTGAGTCTAGTTTCAAGCAAAATAAACCGCTCGTTAATTCAATATCGGAGTAAAAAGTTATGTTCATTCTACGACAGACACTCACGCTTCCCAATCACTGCGGGACATGTAGCACTTTAGAGAAAGTCTGCCAAACTTGTTGTTTTTATATTAGAAGTTTGGGATATCCTTTCCCATATACTCAAGAACGTGTAAGGACTGGTTTCAAGTTATTTCTTCAAGTTTTTCTCATCTCCAATCCTCTAAAGCTTAAGGTAAGTTGGTTTCTTCAAGAATCAAGTGTCTTCTTCTCCATAGACCTATAGATATACTTAGCTAAATATTTTCTTGAAGGAAAAAGTATTGTTCTTGAAGAATAGAAAGGGCAGAGGCTGCTTTTCTTGTATATATAGGTATGACTCCTCTTCTATCTTCATAAATAGTATTCCAAGGATTCTTTAAGTATAATTTGGGGGTAGGACTCACGGGACGGTGATAGGAAGCCGTGAGTCCATGTTTTACCCATGGTAGTTGATGTTTTGGTGAGGAGGGAGTTTGTTGAAGGCTGTGTTGGTTGTTCGTTTGACCAAATGAGGGGTAAATGGTATTGTATTGGGGAAATATGCTAGTTACGAAAAAACGGAAGGCTAGGTATAGATAACGCGACTCTTTTAGTTCTTGAAAGTTTGTCGCTCACCAAGTGTTTGGTTAAATGCCTAAATTGCTAAGAATATGTTGTAGCTGGTTATATGAGCTCCTATTATTTTAATTTATGGCATTAGTTCTCTACCAACTTAAACTATGATCTTATAAAGGAATTTGACGTCGGTTACAAAGAACTCGTGGGATGGTGTTCGGAGACAATGAGTTTTACTTTTTATGTTAATTGTCGATGATTAAAGGGGCTGGTTCTTTATTGTCGATATTAATAGATTTTCACAAGAATATGAAAGGCAACCACCAAAATTTATTTTTTCACATAGTAAATCTCATTATTCACATAGGATGTCAGATCGTACAAAAGAGAAACCATCAAAAATCATATTCAAGCAGGAGGACATATCAAACACACGAAAAGAACTCTAATTCAAATTAAATTAAATTATAAAAAATAAAAGGAGAGAAATAATCACTAGAGAGAACTTGAGGAAGGTATATTCATATAGACAGATCGAATGATAAAGTTAGGACAAAAGGCTGACCACAGCTGGGCGTTCAATTTTTGGATTCAGTAATTCGGTAATAAGTTGTTAAAAGTAGATATCAAATATCAAATTTTTAAATTTCGGTTTGATAATTTGGTAAACGGTAAATTAAACTTTGGTTTAGTACGGTATTCGGTAATACCGTATTGAAGTTATAGCCGATTGCATTACAAAGTTAATTAATACTATTTCTCCAATCATTTTTATTTTTTATGTGGAGACACGATATAATAGAAGATGAAAAATTAGAAGACATCAAGAAAAGCAAATTGATACAACTAAAACACATATGTATTTGGATTGTTCATGCTTATTCTTTAACTTTCTCTTAGGACTTGTACTAATGAGTAATTGATATGTTGCTATATGACCTTTATTAAGTAAATAATATGGTATTCGGGAAATACCGAATATCAAATGGTACGAATGTCTCATACCAAACCCAAACCTGAATACCATAATTCTTAAATTTTACTCCCAAATACCATATCAAATACCGAATTATCGAATACCAAATTACGAAAAATTTCTATTTGATTCGGTATTTTATGCCCAGCCCTACTTGTAGACATTTTTATACAGTACTCACTCCATTTCAAGTTAATTGAATTGTTGAGGTGTTTCACACCCTTTAAGAAAAGACGATTAAGACATAAATTAGGCATTACTTTCTATTTTACCCTTATTAATTATTGTCAAATTTATGATTAAAATAACTAAACATTAATTAATAACTAATTCCAATACTAACTAATGAAGGGTAAAATTGGAAGAACATTCTAAAAGTAGTCTTGAAAATTGAACAATTAAGTTAATTTGAAAAATGAAAAATATCTCAACAATTCAATTAATTTGAAATAGAGGGAGTAGTAAAATAATATTAGTATTCCTTTACTAGTCACTTTTACTAAAACTATTTTTTTAATTTTAGAAGATCAAAAAAAATTATTATTCTCTTTTAATATTATTCTTATCATTTTATAGCTACACAAAATACTGATGGTCAAATTAAGATTTTTTGAGATATAATTAATATAGATAATTTGGTAAAGTGAACCTTTAATATATAACTCTTAAGTAGACTATAAAATTGATAGAGGACAAATAAAAAAGAGGAGAATTAATAATAAGTACGAAAAAATTTATAATGGTAGAAGCACAACTAACCATAGTTGTGATGAGGCTTCATTGTTTGATTGGCATTTGAATAGTGGGTCCATTTTCATATTTTTTCCCACTCACCCCCACCCCCTCCTTTTCTTTCGTTTTCTTATTTTTTTTCCTCAACAAATATCCAATTCTCAAATACACAATTAAATACATTTGATTAAAAAAATTTACAAATAAATATATTTTTTCTTAAAATAACAAAAACAATTTAAGCTTATTGTTTGATATTTTTTATAGAATGGAATTAACTCCCCATTCAGAGATCCATAGAATTTGCATCAAAATTACCTGACATTATTACTGACAGGACTCAGCTGCAAAGGTTCTTGGGAAGTTTGAATTATATTTCCCCATTTTATAAAAATCTTTCCCGAGATTTAGCCCCTTTATATGACAGGCTAAAAAAGGACTACAAAGATCCTTGGACTAATAGTCATTCCGATATTGTTAAAATGATCAAACATAGGGTCAAATCTTTACCCTGCCTAACTCTAGCTAACCCGAGTTGGCAAAAAATTATTGAAACTGATGCTTCCAATATAGGTTATGGAGGAATTCTTAAGCAAATTAACCCTCATGATAAAAATGAGTATATTATACGATTCCATTCAGGTAAATGGACTGAGGCACAAAAGAAATATGCCACAGTAGCGCATGAGATGCTAACTATTGTCAAATGTGTCTTGAAATTTCAAGATGATCTTTATAATCAAAAGTTTTTAATAAAAACTGATGCTCAAGCAGTCAAATATATGTTTGATAAAGATTTCAAACATGACGCGTCGAAACTTATATTTGCAAGGTGGCAAGCACAGCTGGCTCCCTTTGATTTTGAAATTCATTATAAAAAGGGAATTGATAACTCTCTTCCTGATTTCTTATCCCGAGAATATTTAAAATAATGCACAATATTTATTCTGTTTTTTTTTATGAGAAGGAGTTGATCACTATTTTAAAAATAATGCCTATTCCTTCAGACATTAAGAGCCTCATTATTCATAAGATTATTGAATCCATTATTGAAGATGATTATATCACTTATATTCATAATGAAGGATATATTAATAACTATGAAGAAATCGACAGAGAATATTTTCTCGATTATTTTTCAGATTAACATGAAATTATGTTATGTTTGCAGTATGACAGACCCACCGTGGTCTAGAGTTCGTAACCGAGGAAGGGGAGGAAGATCATCCTCCGGAAGGACTTATTCACAAGGATCGTCATACGGTTCTTCAAGTGATCAATCTAAGATTATAATACAACATGGAAAAAAGAGTTTGATAAACTCAAAGATTGGTGAATCATCATCATCTTCATCTTCAATTCATTTGAATGATATTCCAGAAAGCAGTCCATTATATGGACAATTGCAGGCATTTTTGGCATCACAAAAGCAAAAAGATACTTTTGCTTCAATTACCAGAGATACAGATAATGACGATGTCAAATCTTATGAAAAATCAGATAATCAAGAAATGATATTTCTTGTTGAAAACTCTGACATTCAGAGGAAGGACAGACCTTGGGAAATTCTTCAGAGGTATTTAATTAATGGATTATATTATCCAGGAGAAGCTTATAAGACTCGTTCATATTACGAAACTATTCTTATAAGCACTGGAAGTGCTGAGATTAACCACTTTTCAGGTCACAACACTGATGAGAGAATTTATAATTTCTCAAAAATCATCATAAAACAGATTATATCTGTTGAGGACTGGGGATTCTCCACCATGAAAGAAAGGCAAATAAGCCTTAATCAAACACGTATGAGTGTTACCTACTGGGATTATATCCAGGCCTTCTCTAAGGTCCTTTATTATAATAATGAACGTCACAAACATACATGGTTCATAAAAATATGTGCTAAAATATTCACCAAACCAGTTTCTAATTGGTTCCTAAATTGGTGGTCATACCACGGACCTACTACCAAGATTTTACCGAGTCCATTCCTAGAATTATACAAAAAATGGACACAGGTGTCTCCACACCTTAATGAATCATATCATGCAGACCATGTCTGTTGTTTAGATAAAATAGATCAAATCTATTTCTTTCTAGAATTCTCTATTCCTTGGATCCATAAATGGACCCCCGAATTCGGTTACACAGATGATAATATCCCTTGCTTATACCGAACCTTTTACAACAATTTTTGGGAAAAATTGATGAAAATCGATCCCACAACAAAAGCCATCTACGGCCAAGAACTTCTTGATTCTATTCAAGAAAAGATCATAGAGTATTCTAATACTCCTAAGAAAAGCATTATTGACGATAATTCAGTAAAGGTCATCGCCAGGAAGATCATAACCCAAGACGGTGATAAAGATGCTTTGATAAATCAATATCTAGAAGAAGTCAGACTAAGTCTACTCAAATCAATAGACGCACAAGATAAATCTGATATTTCAATGAAAAGTGGATCTAGCGACAATAATATTGAAGATTCACAACTAGAAGAATCAGAAAAGATGATATCCGAAGAAGAACTTCAAAGGATGGAAGATTTCCTCCGGAAACAAAAGGATAAGATGTAAACATCTGATTGTAATAATTTCATACACAGTAATACTGTACACAATATACTGTGCATGGTCCCACATAAGGGACCCATCTTACTGTACAAAGATGCTTTATGTTTTCTTTCTTTCGCTATAAATAGATAGGTTTTAGAAGGAGAAATTATTAGAAAATTTTTAGCAATTCTCCCTTCCTTTTGTAAAGAAAAAAAAGTTTGAAGAAAATAAACGATTGATCGTTTACAACCTCTGGTCTCAAGGTAACCTTATTAAATCTTCATAGTTTTTATTATTGCTTTTCTTTCTTCTTTCTCTCTCTCCCTGGCCGTGACTATGTCCGGC